>JAOPHQ010001198.1:0-114578 GCA_030340625.1 Merluccius polli
CCCCCCCCCCCCCCCCCACCCCCCCCCCCCCCCCCCCCCCCCCCCCCCCCCCCCCCCCCCCCCCCCCCCCCCCCCCCCCCCCCCCCCCCCCCCCCCCCCCCCCCCCCCCCCCCCCCCCCCCCCCCCCCCCCCCCCCCCCCCCCCCCAACCCCCCATCCTAACCCCCCCCCCCCCCCCATCCTAACCCCCCCCCACCACCCCCCATCCTAACCCCCCCCCCCCACCACCCCCATCCTAACCCCCCCCCACCCCCATCCTAACCCCCCCCCCCCCCCCCCCACCCCCATCCTAACCCCCCCCCCCCCCCCCCACCACCACCCCCCATCCTAACCCCCCCCCCCCCCCCCCCCTTTTCTCTCGGTTTGGAAGCCATCATGCAAGAATTGCAATGCGTAACAATTTCTAGCAGCCGAGGAACAAAGGGAACCCTTCAGCGACATAAAAAACTAGGGTGGCGGAAAGTATTTAAAAAGGTGTGCATATGATTAAGGACGCGATGGTAATTGCATAAAATCCTAATCGTTTTCTCATGGTCACGAGGGTAGTAACGTTTACTGAGAGAGACACAATTCACAATTCGGTCAATTGTATCACGGGTCATGTGACGACTTACCTTGACCGTTGACAAATACATTTAGGGTCAATTTCACTGACAAAACAATCCCCAAAACAAAACAAAAAACCTAAAATGACTAAATGATCAAATTAATATATCATTTGAAGATTTACACTCGGTTGTTGGTACTCTAGCACAATCTTTCTGATGCTAACAAAGGCTGTATACAAATGAATTAAACAAATGATGCCTTTCTATTGGAAGAAGAAGAAGAAGAAGAAGAAGAAGAAGAAGAAGAAGAAGAAGAAGAAGAAGAAGAAGAAGAAGAAGAAGAAGAAGAAGAAGAAGAAGAAGAAGAAGAAGAAGAAGAATTAAAACTGCAAGCAGCCTCAAAAAGGCATTCACCTGCGATGAGATAAGTGATTTGGAGTAAATCCGAGTCATGGTTTTAGAGTAAAAGCCATTTATGTGTGAATGAGAGTATTAGCGCTTAACGCCAACATTGCACATGATAACACAACAGTACACATTGCAACACAATACCACACACAGTACACACTATCACATAACAGTACTACAAGACAACAGTACACACTACCGCATATCATTCAGCACACTGCGACACAACAGTACACACTACCACATAACGACACTACAACACAACAGTACACACAGCAACACAACTAATGCGGTGTCATATTTTACCTCGTTGTCAGTATTGTGTCAGAGACTTAAACTACAACACAACACAAGAGACACATAATCATCAGCTTTCTCTCTTTTAATTGCCCATTTGTCTTTGTTTCCGATTAGAATAAACAAATATATTCTCAGTTGGCCTGTCATAAAAAAACATAATTGATCCCAGGATAACAAGTTTCATTACAGAATGAAATCAGAGGAGACTGCGTCTTCGCCGTTGACGTCAGCTGAACCGACACGGTTCATTGGGTGGTCAGAACACTGCGTTGATTTCTTTTTTTTTTTTTTTCTCTTTTCCTTTCCTTGTCCCTCGTCTCTCACTTTTTACTCTTTGTTGTGTGAGCTGAACCATAGGATAGAAGGAGTCAAACAGGGTGGCTGCCTGTGCATACAACCATTAATCACACGCCCACCGAGATAGTAAATACAGTTTGATGGTCACCAGAAAACAGTTTTATTACAGGGGTGACGTGTCTAGCTGTTAACCTTCTCTTGCTGTGATGAATTACATGCATTTTTCTTTCGTTGCGTTTTTTTTTTTTCCTTCTTCTTCTTCTTCTTCTTCTTCTTCTTCTTCTTCTTCTTCTTCTTCTTCTTCTTCTTCTTCTTCTTCTTCTTTCATGAACGCGCTGTGGGCCGTGTGTGTGTGTGTGTGTGTGTTTGGGGGTGGGGGGTGGGGTGAGGGTAGGGTGGAGGTGTGTGTGTGTGTGTGTGTGTGTGTGGGGGGGGGGGGGGGGGGGGGGTGAGGGTAGGGTGGAGGTGTGTGTGTGTGTGTGTGTGGGGGGGGGTGAGGGTAGGGTGGAGGTGTGTGTGTGTGTGTGTGGGGGGGGGGGGGGGTAGGGGGGGGGATGGGTGTTGGTGGTGCAAGGTCCTCACCTAGGATGGAATGCCCCTCCCCCCCCCCCCCCCCCCCCCCCCCCCCCCCTTCAACAGCTCTGGAATTGTGCAATCATCACGCAGCCTTTTGTGTCCTCAAACCATTCCTTACTACCCCCCCCCCTCACCCCAAGCCCCACCCCCCAAACACACATGCATACACACACGCGCACACACACACACACACACACACGCACACGCGCACGCACACACATGCACACACACACACACATCTCCTACCTCCTCTGCCCCCCCTCCCGATGTGTGCCCTGCATAAGTGGAGGCAGCTGCTTAAGTGCGGTGAGAGGGAGAGAGAGAGGGAGAGAGAGAGGGAGAGAGAGAGAGAGAGAGAGAGAGAGAGAGAGAAAGTGGAAGAAGAGAAAAAAGGATGGAGAGTGCAGTGAGAGGGATGTAGAGGGGAGAGTGTGTGTGTGAAAGAGAGAGAGAGAGAGAGAGAGAGGGTCTGAATCACAGTTAGCCTTGCTCTCCCTCCCTGAATGCTGCAGCATCTACTCCTCCCACTGCACTCAGGGTCTCTCTCCAGCTCTCTTTCGCACACACAAACACACACATGCACACGCACACACACGCACACGCACACACACGCACACGCACACACACACACACACACACACACACACACACACACACACACACACACACACACACACACACACACATTTAGATGCAGGTGCTTTATTGAGTTAAGAGGCTTTATTCTTATCCTGTGTTTCTATTATGAAATTTGAATATAATTATGGTTGTTGTTTTAAGATGCACTCATCAACACCTTTATGTTTCGTTGTACTGCTACATTGATAAATGACACACCAATCCAAAGGCATATTTACTTACCTTTACAGAAAGGCTGGTAACACTTAAAGCACAACGCTTTATATTAAGGTTGTTGTAATAAGCGTTAGTTAATAGGTAATAAGGCCCTTATAATTCCTCATAATATGCTTATTAACATTATTATGTGTATTTATTGAGTTTAACTAACTTACATATTATGTCGTTATTTTTCTTGCTTTATTAAGATTAATACATACTTTATTATGCATTTATTAGCAGTTAACTATGCACTTATTAACAGTTAACGATACCGGATCTAAAGCGAGAACAATGCCTTATTAAAGGTGCTGTAGACATATTTTTTGCTTTAATGTATCAGTATGAAGTAAATGTTGATTGCAAAGTGTAATGGCTACAGAATAATGACACCATCGGCGTTTAGATGGGTTCCCTTAGCTTCCCTATAAGCCTTTCACTATGCAGCTCTGTCTGCCCCCGGGTACGACCTCCCGGGAAACATGAAGGCTCACTTTACGGCACAAAGAAAACGCGTCAACCATTGCACGAAGGAATAGCACTTTTGGGTATCGGTAGCTATCGGTAGCTATCCCCATTAGCTGACGACACTACTTTTATCTGCGTACGCTACGTTTTTGCATTGAGTATACTACCTGAATAAACCTCATGTCACGACTTGCCAGGCGATCCAGTCAGGCTACCAACCCAGTTCACTTTTCTCAACACATACTCAAGAATTTGTATCTGAAAGATATTCTGAAAACGTTATATAAATATGAAATATGAAACATCACTAATCACATCAACACAATACAAAATATGTTTTTTTTCTGATGGTATTTAATTAGCTTTAATGTTTTTCTAGTCAAACTACCTTCAAAAATCAGTTTTATGAGTTTGGTTTGCAGCACCATCCTCGTAAAGTCACTTATTTTTCTTCTTCGTTTTAGTTTTTGTCTGTTGGCATCTAGCTTAAAGGTGCATTACGCCACCCGCTGCTCCGGAGTGATTCCACCATCTGCGTGTTACCGCTTTCAAAGTCCCCCTCGCTACGTGAAAGGGTCGCTGCATCCTGGGTTTAGCGCCGCCCAAGACGATTGTGACTTATAAGGGCCGTATTACCTATTAACTAATGCTTATTAATGGCATTATTACCATTAACTAACACTTTTACAAGATTACAAGATTACAAGAACCTTAATATAAAGCGTTACCGAAAGACACCTGACAGACTAATACTTCTGTGGTCATGAGCTGTTGGTTTATGTTCATATGTTGGAAGTAGGGGTCGACAGCTTCCCTTTTGCTGCACCAAATGTTGACTCAGATACAGCTTGTAGCCTACATTTGTTCTTCATAGACTAAATATGCTTTTAATATGCCTTTAATGGAAGTGAAAGCCAACTTGTGAAAGCACAATGCAGGCTGCTCACCAACCAGCCACCAGGGGCATTGTGTCTGTGCAGTACTGAATTTGAGTAACATAAACGGTGTGCACACATGAGAGCTAACTTCGCTCAATGCAGGCAGAATGCATAGTAGATAATAGACCTGTTGTAACAAAGGTACAAAATGGCAAATGTAGTGAAGTAAAGTTAGTAAAAGTTAAGCCTTCGTTTGGCCTCACGTTCTGTTTAATGCAATTTACTTTTGAGATATATGACTATATGGAATAGCCAGCCTTCATTCAGAAGGGGTTTCTTCTTCAAGTGGGCTAGAAATATGTGTACCTTCAAGAGCCTTTGATTTGCCACTATCTATCGCCGAATGAGGCAACCTAATGGAATGGATGAAAGCAGTTGCATTTGCAGTATAATGAATGTTACGAACATTCATTTGTCACTTTAAGGTTTCATGATTGATATGAGCATGCGTGACACCTTTTTGTTGTTGTTATCATCCCCACCACTTTTAAAAATGTGCAAACCAATTGCGACGCCAATGGTTATCATAATAGTAAAGGTGCTTTGTGAACATCTAAATCTTACTTTCTAGTTTTCTTAATAGCTGTATACTTCTCAAATGATTTGAAATTAAAGCCTTGGGTCGGGCTCATTAATAGCTCAGTCTAATCAGCACTGCTGTGCTGGACAGCGCTGTAGAGGGTGGGGCACCAAGAAAGAAGTGATAACGGTGCGATGGGTGAAGTAGTCTCTCACCGTGCTCCGTATTTACAGTACCCCCTCCCACGAAATAGTTTCAATGTCCTTGTGTAAATTCATATGCATGTATGTACATATGTACGTATATATGTCTCTATGTTTGTGTATGTGTATGCATGTTTGTATGTATAGGTCTATATGTTTGTGTATGTGTATATATGTTTGTATGTGCACGCATATATTTCATTCATGATTTGCAAGTGGCCATGGTATAAGCGGGATAATCCACGATGAGGTGTGCATGTATGGAAAAATAATGCACTTTGGCGTGGATTATTTTACAATACATGCACGCCTCGTCGTGGATTATCCCTTACATATTGTTAATGTTTTGAATTTCCTTACCTTTGGAAGCGCTTTGTGCTTATTGCTTGATTATTGCTCTCTATATACAAATATTATTGTTATTATTATGATGACTATTATTATACAGCGATAAGGCAGCCAGTTTCCTCCATGCTATTGAGGTAGTGGGCTTCTTTTCTAAAAGCACACTCCCCTGCAGGGGAATTACATAGTGGCGTCGAGGCCAGCGGAAAGCCCAGGGCTTTTATCTGCTGTCATTCACTCTGCAGCAGCTGGATAGAGGCAGCAAGGCCACCGCAACATTGCTCAGGACAAAAGCCTAATGCTGGTCTGTAATTGTGAGGAGGAGGTCAGCACTGCAGCCAATTTAATGCACTGTTCCTGTGACAACACCCCTACTATAGCCTTGATTTGGAACGGCGAAAGACATTGCCAGTAAAGCGAATTATGAGAGATAGAGAGAGAGAGAGAGAGAGAGAGAGAGAGGCCAGTGTTTTTCAGAACAGCTTTAAAGGTGTGTCGTCTGCTTGCTGTTGCTGTGTTACGCGGGTTATAAATAAAGATTTGAGAAGATTTGGGCGTTTTTTGTTGAGATGAGCTAATGCCAGGACAATTACGTGGCAGCGCCCCTAAACTAATGTTTTAGGTCTTTCCGGGTTTACTTTGCTGAAGAACTCAACAGAGTCTGTGTTAGGTATTGGCAGATATAATGACTACAGGAAAGTAAGTAAAACAGGTCATTAATGCGGGACAACATGTAGGATTGGATTGGAAGGTGCAGCAGTGGCATGTCACGCTAGCCACCGGCGTGTTAGCTCGTAGCAGGTTAGCTCGTAGCAGGTTAGCTCGTAGCAGGTTAGCTCGTAGCAGGTTAGCTCGTAGCAGGGCGAGTCGTCGTCAGGCACATACAAAATCAGCTGTAGAGGAAGTTGGTGTTGATTAGATTTGGGTGTAAAACAATGAATAAACGGCTTTTTGTTGTTTTTTTGCATACTTTGTTCAATAGGTGAAAAGTGGAAATGAAAAAAAAAACATGGACATTTTGTTTTTTCCAATTTTATTTTCATGGTGTTTTTAAAATGCAAGTCGAAATTAATTTGCTGTTCTTTCCAATTTGTTTACACCAGTGATGCCAGAGTGTTTGCTTTCACAGTTTCCAACTGTCAAAAAGAAGCATGCTAATGCCGTGAGATTGAATGTCAAATAGGTGCAACCCTTTTTGGATGGTTATAGGCGAGGCGCACAGCATACATGTCCCTGAAATACAATCTATGCAAATATGAGTTACCTTGGTATTAACCATTTATTTATCATGTATATTATTACGTTGCACGCATACATTTAACTGAATCTGATCAGCAAAGCAAATGATGGTCAGGGGCAGGATTGCTAACTTGTGCTATGTCTGTGTGATATTCTAATTAGTCTCTATGGTTTATGGCATTCTCATAACTATTCATTGCATTGGGCCCAGGCCTTTAGACCATTCGGGTTATAACAGGTTCTGCCAAATCACTTATCAGATATAAACATGCTACTCATAATTGCACGAGAGGACGTTTTTTTTAACAATATGCATATCCGTGTTTATGACATTACATCGCAGACTGAGATATAGCCTGTGTGCTTTTTGAATTGTGAAACAAACCTAAAATGTATTCAGTGATTTACTAATAAGGGGTGAGCTTTTCATAAATTGGTTTTTGATTTCTAATTGGGTTGTTGCAAGTTTAAATTTGATTTGTTGGGAAAATCCTCAATGAATCCCCTTCCAGCAATTTGCTTATGACTCATACAATGAGTCGGTGACCAGTGTATCGATAGGTCACCGCTAATCACTGAAGCAGACTGAAACAGTAACTCATGCCTTTAAGCCACCAGCATTGCATTGTGTGGTTTTTGCAGCCGACCCTGCCCTAAAACGACGCAACTCCAACTGTAAAATATTGATTTAAAAAGCTGTACAAAATCTCTCGTCTTTTGCGATGGTCTCTGTCTATCGCTAATAGTGTTGGATTTGATGCAAGGCTGTTTTTTTTCATTTTTCTGAGGAAGAGTCAGGGGTGGGTGGGTGTGTGTGTGTGTGTGTGGGGGGGGGGGGGGGGGGGGGGGGCTGCGTCTGTGTGGCTGCAGCGGGCAGGAACACCAACACAATACTGTTATTCAGCCCTCAGTCTGGGCGCAGGAACATTGTGTGTACATCTGTAATCTTACCTTCCCCTTTGGGCTCAAACAGAGTACCACTGCCCCCCCCCCCCCCCTTCCCCTTCGCCTCCTCAACCCTCTGTCCTCACTGCTTCACCACAACACTGTGTGCTCCACCTACTTTTCTCTCTCTCTCCCTCCCTTTATCTCTCTCTCTCTCTCTCTGCCTCTCTCTCTCTTTCTCTCTCTCTCTCTCTCTCTCTCGTTCTCTCTATTTTTTTTCCCTGTCTCCTCCCTTGTATCTTGCTTGTCTCTCTTGCTATGCTGTACTCTCTCCCTTCGTCTCTCTTCCTCATCATCTCATCGCTCGCTTTCTGTCTAACACAAAGATGCGTTCAAGCCAATACACCCACGCACTTTCTCACATTGACACCAATACAAAAACAAGAGCCTTAAAGATACACACGTATGTGTGTGTGTGTGTGTGACGATCACACGCTTTTTTTTTAATGTGTCTCGAATCGCTAAAGCCATCTCAGGTTTTCTTTTAATTAAAATATTATCAAAGGAAAACACATTTAAAAAAAAACAACCTAATATATATTTTAGCACATACGCCGTCGTGCACCCCAGTTATGTCTCTCTCTCTCTCACATAACTCGCCGTGAGGTGAGGTATATGCTCCCAAACCCGACATCGAGAGAGAGGAGAAAAAAGAAAGAAAGAAGCTGACAGACAAAAATCGAATGGGATTTGGGCTTGCTGAAATATACATGAAGGCGCTACATGTATGGCCCGGGATGGCGAGCGGTTATGAGCTGTGTCATGTGTGTCTGCGCTTTCCACAGCTCTGTGTGTGAAGGGGGAAGGGGCTTTCATCAGCCCCTGCCACTTAGATGCTCCCCCTCTCCTCCCCATCTTGCACAGACAGACACACACACACACACACACACACAGACACACACACACACACACACACACACACACACACACACACAGTAGGAGATCCAGAGCTCAGTGCTCTGTAAAAAAAAAAAAAAAGGGGTTAGAAAGGAAAGAAAGATAGAAACGAACACTAAAACCTGCTGGTGAGGGGGTGGGGGGTGGGGGGTGGTGGGGGTGGGGAGGGGGTAGTAGGGATAAGGGGGGGGGTTGTCTCTTGACATGAGGGGGGCTGTCTATCTTCAATTTTATTATGTTTCCCTTTGCCTTTTAGAGTCCGCTCACTCCGGTTAAAAAATCGCTGGGCTGTGTGTATCTGATGTGGACAGCTTTTGTTTTCCCTTGCCGTTTGTTACTCTATCTTGCATCTTGCGATATTGACAGGTGAGAATGATACATGAAGGAGTAATGTGGTCATTATGGGCGGGTTGATATCCACCGTGGATCCCTCCCGAGACGCTGGTGCGACGGTACACGGCTCTGCTCACAGATGGTGCTGCTAAATGATGCCGCACCGCTCACGCTCTCAATGGATCGCTATTGTTTTTTTTTTTTTTTTTTCCTCTACTCCCCCATTCCTGCATTACTGATCAATCATATTTTAGCGCCAGTACAATCATAATCACATAATCAGAATTTGTAATTACTGTCACATTTCATTTGTTTTGTCACCAGACCAAATGCATAATTCTGTTCTTTCCTTTTGCGAAATTCATGTTCGTTTTGGGGGGCTTTTTTATTTTTATTTTTTTTACGGTGTTAGGAATGTGTGCTTTAGCTCCCCCATCATTCAAAACAACAGAAGTGTGTGTATTTCCATTTTTTTTCTTTTTTCTTTCTCCTTTGTTTCCTTTCTCAGACAATATCCGCTCTCACAATTGAATTTAAACGGCAGGCTTTTAACTCTGGCGTTTTTGATTATTCCCCGGGCGCGATGAAGGGTTTCTTTTCCCTTTTATCGTGCTTCATAATTGCCATTAGACGGCTCCCCTGGCCGAGGTGATTTTATGATTTATTTTTTATATGAGAGGTGATCGTTTTTTTGGGTGCCACTCCTTAATGCAGATGGCTCCGGCTGCCTAAGGGACATAGTATTAGGGCGTATGTCTGTGTGTCGAGTGTGTATGCAGGGTAGGGAATAGACAGCATTTAGCACCTTGCCCTGGCTTCAGGTCTTGGTTTGTTTTTGTTGTTTTTTTTGGGGGGGGGGGGGGTTTCCATTAGTGCTCCTCTATGTCAGGCAGTATTGTTGTTAGCGCTCAGCACCCATAGGTCAGGCATGGTACTGCCCCCGTTATGCAGAGACTGCAACCACTCAGTCCGTCATGTTGGTCATCTCTCTGTATCCTTCTGTGTGTGTGTGTGTGTGTGTGTGTGTGTGTCTCTCTGTCTCTTTCTCTCTCTCTCTCTCTCTCTCTCTCTCTCTCTCTCTCTCTCTCTCTCTCTCTCTCTCTCTCTCTCTCTCCCTGTTGCTGCGCTCACTAAGTAGAGGGCTTTTCATGATTGCCTGTATGAGTGTTTCTCCTCAGCGCTGCATTGCTATTGTCCACTTGTCCCCTCTTCATCTGTGTAATTGTATGCATGAAGTTTCAACTGGAAGACTGCTGGCAGCTTCTCGGGGCAGAGTATTATAGAAAGCCACTGGATGAGGGTTAGACGTTTTTCGCTCTCTTTCTTTTTCTTTTTGCTTCTATTTTCTCAGGCCGCCATCGTACAAGATAACGCAGGCTCACCCGGTGAGCCTATTCTCCATCTAGTGTGGCGAGAGGGGACCTTTTGTCTCCTGGTCTCTGCCCCACCGAAAACAGAGAGAGTAGCAGTGTGAAATAATGGAGAAGCTTCTGTCTCTGTCTCTGTCTCTCTCTCTCTCTCTCTCTCTCTCTCTCTCTCTCTATCGCACTCCATCAGTACTATTTACCAGACCTGCCAATTGCTTTGTGGAGCGCCTCACTCTGCCAAGTCGGCGACGGGCATGCGACCAGGGGCTACTGACAACAGGCTACAGTGGGAAGCAAGCAGAGCGTTGGGGACAAGCCAAGTCTATTCATTCCCCTAAAGGCAGCCAAGCAAAGCACAGAAGCCTCTCTCTCTCTCTTCTCCCCGCACTCAGGGTTGCACCGACGCGGGCGTGTGCAGCTCTTTATGAATTATGTTACTCAATGTCATATCCCGCGCTAGGCTAGCGCCATCGGAGCGCTCCCGACGCGATCGGTTTTTGCTTATAGGCGGTGAATGGTGTCACTAGCCGCCTCATGAAAGTCTGTTTCATGTTCAGCGCCTATAAGAAAATGGGGGGGGGGGGCTTCGAAAGACTGGTTGACGTCGAGCGCCCTTCGCTGGTGCATGTGCGGTGAACGTAGGTAAATCATACACGTCAGCCCAGGGTCTTTCTTGTGAATGCTGCGGTTATGTGTTGCGTTTGACGTCTGAGACACGCTCCTCGTCATTCTCCTCGTCATTCTCTCCCCACCGAACCTATGGAAACGTCAGCTCTCGGGGCTCGGGGAATGGAAAAGTTCCACTGTGTGTGTGTGTGTGTGTGTGTGTGTGTCACAGATGGGAAAGCCTTTGTAATGGTAATATAATATCACACTGTGTCGGCCCTCGCTCTGCAGTTTGTTCTGTGTAACAAGCAGCCTGACCATTGAGTGATCTACCAGTATGGAGACAAAAAGACCTCCCTGGGTTCGACGATAAATGGCTGTGTAGCTGGTGGGTCCTCCTGACGCCTGGTTTGCTGTGATTGGCCAAGCCCTGCCTTCCCTTTGATTCCCTGCTCCATGCGGCACTGTGTGCTGTTAATTAACGCCGTCTCGGCGTGTTTTCCACATAATGTGGAAGGAATATTGAAGGATGAAGGATATTATGGAGATTATAACATTACATCGCTTGACAACAGCAATGTGGCTATAGAGTTTTATTTTAGGAAGGAAAGGCAATAGGCATCGATTTCAAATGTGACAGGTCTTGTAAAGCTGTCGTCTTGACATCGCTGTCATCTCGCCATGTCTAATATTATACCTCAGAATCGACTGCCATCCTCCCTCCGTCCAGCCAATAGCGTGCCACCTCCCCCCTGACGAGCCAATGGCAGGAGTCCTCCTCCCACGGCAACCAATGGCTCTCCGTCTCCTGCAGGCACAGCCAGTCAGTCGCCGGGAAGGAATAGACGGGGACATTGATGTCTCTCTCCTGGCTACGGTGCATCACATTGTTGTCTATTCGATTTCCACCCCTCCTCTCCGGTATTTGAATCACAAGGGGGAGCGTTTCATATTCTTGCTGGGAGGAGAAGGGGGGATCTCGTCTTATCTGAAAGAGCATGCTGGATTAAGGGTGTTATTTCCCCTGAGGAGAGGATGTGAGAGTGAGTGTCACTCAGATAGCTCTCAGTCTCTCACTGCTCTCTCTGCCTCGACGCCATGCCAGAGAGCCCCCTGCCTCCAGTGTTTCCCTCTTCTCCCCCTTCCACACGCCCTCTTGTCTTTTGCTCCTCGTTCACCTCCCTCCACCTTCTTCCTGATCTGGGTCTTTTCCATGCTGCTACCTCTCTTCGCCTCTCTTTGAAATAAATAAATATGCAATCCGTGGCCTTCCCTTCCCCCCCCCCCGCCGCTGCCTGGTACGCAGCGAGAGAGCGACCTTGTTATTCTGATCACACTTGTGGTGCAGTGAGTGTACTGTAAGGTACATTCTGTTCTAGTGTGTGGTTGTTTGTGTATACCTATGTATATATATGTATATATATATATATAGATATATATATATAGATATGTGAATATGTGTGTGTGTGTGTGTGCATGTGTTTGTGTGTGTATGTGTGTGTGGTGAGAGAGTAAGTGGAATAGTTGTTTTGTCGTTCAGTTATCAAAGGGAGGGACCACTACAGGTGCAGCTTCTGGAGGATGTTATTATGTTGATTAGTGACTGTTATATGTTGTGTGTCTGCCCCTCAGTCTGTTTCTTAATCGACGTGGCGATGTGGTGGCAAATGACTTCGCCTGTTACCAAAGAAAAAAAACAATGCAACACATAATACAATTAGGCCACTAACTGTATTGTTTTTATTATTCTATCCAGGATTTGTTGTTGTTGTTGAATTGATTCATTATTTTGTCTACAAAATGTCATAATTAATGTTGAATGCCAATCACAAGTTACCACAGCCCAATGCTTTGTCTTGAATGCGCTTGCTTTGAGCAGCCAAGGACAAGTGTTTTCATTGATTGGTTATGAAATTGATTATCAAAATTATGATTAGTTGGTTATGATGGTTTATTTTCTGTTGAACAATCATAGACTTTAGACTTAGAATATAGCAATGTTTTCAGTTTTCATTCCTTGTTCAAGCACAATGATTTTGCTTCTTTATCTAAATTTGTCACTGACAACCATTCTGCAATATATATTTCAGTAAAAGCAATTAAGTGTGCGTGTGTGTGTATATATATAAATAGAAGGCAATGTAGTTGCCTTGTTTGGGGGGATGGGGGGGGGGTTGTTTCAGATTTAGAAGCTGTCACACCGCGAGTGGTGAGGAGCAGTTACAAAACACACACACGCCTAATCAAGCAAGGGTCGTAGGTCACCTGTGTTGGCCCTGTGCCTTCGTAGGCTGACTGATAGCACTCAGGAGGTGACCGTTGATACACATCAATGGACGCACGCCGGGTTAGCTAATCAAACACGTGGGGGGTGGGGGGGGGGGGGTGGACAAGGTGTCAGGGAAATAAACCAGGGCTATCTGCCGGCAAACACATTGACTTGCAGGCCTAATGGAACATGTCTCCCATAGGGGCCCTGCTTTATGGATTAGCCATCGATGACAGAAGTAGCCAACATTGATATTGAGCGCGATTTTGCTCTTTCCGCTTTCTCCATGCAGTCGGCAAGTCTGCACTGCAAGCATAGCACAAAGAAAGTGTGTGCTGTACATCTCACTCTCTATACGTATATATATCTCTCTCTGTCTCTCTCAATTAATGTGCATTCAAAAGAGCTTTATTGGCATGGAAAATAAACATTTACACATTTTTGAAACAAAGAAAAATTAAAGTATTACAAAAAGGTAAAAAGCGAAAAGGAATATCGATTATCAGCACAAGTACAGTGCAATACATGAGGTAATGGTGAGGGTACAATGTCTCTCTCTCGCTCATGTCTCGGTGGTACCAGTGTCCCTCTTTACTCTCGTATTCTTAGCTGGAATTGGCTGTCTCGGAGGCTAACGCAGTTGTCACCTTCATCGCTGCTGGTTCTGAAGCCCTTTCCCTGTGATCCAAACTCACCTCCAAGAGCTTCTCATTAAGTGGAACTCTGTCTCCTCTAAGATCTCACACGTAACACATTGTGCACATGCACAAGGCCTAGTGCACACTCACACACACACACACACACACGCCCATGGAAATAAGCACATGCATGTATGCACACACGCACATATAGCCCCCACCCACCATCCGCCACCCACCTCACCTTGCACACACACACACACACACACACACACACACACACACGCATGTGCAGAGTAGACACACACACACATGACACACACACACACTCATAATGATGTGGAATCGTTATGACGATTCCACATACGACATTAAGCAGGCTGACACACTTGGATAACATGGGGCCTAACACAAAGCGAAGAGATACCGCCTAATAATAAATGTTCTTTGCTCCATTTATTTCATTGCCAACTCAGACACACGCACACATACATGAACAAATGGAAAGAAATGACAGTGTGCCCTTAATTGACATAAATGTCAATTATTCTGGAGCCTATAGTCGGCGAGGTGGTACAAAGTGGAGGTAATAAAAAATATTGATCAGTGCAGCCCATAATGTGTCGCACGATATTGACAGAGTGCCTATGGTGGGCCGTGTAAACCTGGCAGGCATTATGAGCATGTATTGCACTGATCACTGCAGTGATCACCCCCCCCCCCACACACACACACACACACACACACACACACACACACGCCAACCCTACCCGCCACCAGCACTCCCACCTTCCCCGCGACTTGCATTCAGCAAATCAAACAAGCTGCATTGATAACTGCGCCTGCTGGAAATATGATAATTATGTTTCAGATGGCTGACCTTTTCCTCGTTCTGTAGTTAAGATTTCTTGATGCATGAGATACATGTTCGTGTGTGTGTGTGTGTGTGTGTGTGTGAGAGAGAGAGGATTGGTCTGAATCGGTAGTCCGGGGTGGTTTTAGTTTTCGTTCTGGGAGGAGGTTTACTAGAGCAGTGGTCACGGATCGGTACCAGGCAGTAGACCATTGTCCACCAGGCCGCAAAGATTTAGAAATGAAGCGCACTTCCATAATATGCAAATATGTTCTGTTATCATTTGTACAGTCTATTTGTATTGTGCCTAATTACATTTAACAACACAATGAGCAACTATGTGTCATTAACCCAACTATAGTTGCCCAAATTAAGAACGTTTGCATTGGGCGCCCAAAACTCATATGTCTGAATAAAGGTATTTCACAGCCTATCAAATGACTGTTACTATGCAGTTTGTGTTTGCTAAACGTGGTGCATGTCCCAACCAACGTCAATATTTGGTCATGACCTTATATGGATCAGAAATCAGGGAATGTAATTGCCACTCTTCGTTGTGGTGGATAGATGCGTTATACAGAACTTAAACAATAATTGCAAAGAAACAGACTTTGATAGAGTTTGATAGATTTGTTTGATTAGTAAGAGGGTGTCAAACTCCTATTAGGTAGGCTTGATTTGTTCAAATGAGACCTCATGGGGGCTAATTTTTTGCTCAAATCAATTCGACTCAATACATGTATATTATATTTTACTTTAGGCTACTTGTGGATTTATTATTTGAAATCATTCAAGAAGGCCTACAGATACCAATCAATGAGAAACGGTGTTGTTGGCACATTACAAATAATACACTGTAAAATGACGTAAAGCAAGAGAGAACTGCCACAAATAGAAGTCGAACAGAAAGCATTTTCCTATTTATGCAACATATTGACAAGAAGTAGTGCAGAGAAGAGAAGTGCAACAAATTGCCTATTAGTACCACAGAAAGCATTTCATACAACTATTAACAACAATAATTATATATTGTGTTTGAATATCTGAGTTGGTCCAGAATACAGATATTAGGGATGCGAAAAATGAAGACCGAGAGGGGGAGGGAGGGAGAGAGGGAGTGGTTCTAACGTTGGGCTTAGTGACCTGTATATAAGTGCAATTGAGTGTGCAAATGGAAGAGGCTTACATTTTCGCTTGCTGGTTGACACCTGACACCTTTTGGCTTTTACCAGCCTGTCGACCAACCAGTTTCTCGGCAGTTGCGATTTTCATTGTGTCATTGAGACGTCTGTGTGCAGTTTGACTTGTTAATGTTAATTACCGAATTACCTGTTGACATAGATATATTGTTCCAAACATACAAAGCATTTATGATGCAAAGGCTGTCGTCTTTGTGTAATTTGGTGTCAGGCATTGACAGAAGGACTCCAAACCAACAGATGCAAATTCATCCTTCAACGGTGTAGACTGCAGTTCGATCAGCTCTATTTGGAGAT
Source organism: Merluccius polli (assembly GCA_030340625.1). NCBI lineage: Eukaryota > Metazoa > Chordata > Actinopteri > Gadiformes > Merlucciidae > Merluccius > Merluccius polli. Next base: position 16,083 of record JAOPHQ010001198.1, read on the forward strand.
CCTCTGGGACATCTGATACGTTCATGGTGAATGGAGAGCGAAAAAGTGCAAAGTCCTTCTCCAGTTGAGTGAAGACATCGAAACGATTGTTAAACTCGCGTAAAAGCCTGGACAGCATGTTCTTGTACGACAGCATTCTCTTTTTCGAAGGAGAAAAGGGCTACATTTTTTCCTCCTTCCTGGATGGAGATAGTTCGTAGTGCAAGGTGTATCATATCATAGAAACCACTTACTTTGCGCATTACACATAGTTGATAATAACTGGATGCAAAGATTTTGTAATTTTGTAATAATTATTAATGTTGTATTTTTTTTCCCTTTACAACGAAAACATCTCAGGGGCCAGATGAAACCTTCTGGAGGGCCGTTTCTCTGACATCCCTGAGCTAGAGTATGACATGGCACAATAATGATATGTGTGATGTGCTGTTAGAACTGTGAAACTGTTTGATAGACAACACATCGCGCTTTTTTTTACTGGTCCATGAAAATATAAAAAAATGTGCCTACATTAGCAAGAGCCCCGTCCTAGAGCCTCGCTTTCTTCTGTTAAACAGTTGCTCAACCACCATCAGCATGTTTATGCTGTGTGGAGTAGAAGTGCCATCCAGTGTGTGCGTGCACATCTGCCTTCCAGTGTGAGAGCGTTGTCATTTGTATGCGAGTCCATTCATGTTTTTGTGTGTGTGTGTGTGTGTGTGTGTGTGTGTGAGTTTTTTTGCATGTGTTTTTGTGTGTTTGTATGGTGTGCGTCTGGGTTTGGGTGTGTCAATTTTTTTCTGGTTGTGTGTCTGTGTACTGTGTATGTATGGTGTGTGTTCGTACATTGTGTGTTTCTACAGGGTGTGTTTGTACGGTGTGTATGCATGTGTTTTTGTGTTTGTATGCTGGTGTGTGTGTGTGTGTGTGTGTGTGTGTGTGTGTACCCGTGCAAGTGCTTGCAGAGCAGGCGGTTTGCAGAGCCTCATTAAATAGGCTACACAACAGTAAGACTGACCCTGCAAGAGTCAGAGAGAGAATGCTGTCTGTGGGTGGACTCATACATTTGTTCAAATGAGCAGGTGTTTCTGAAATGTGAAAATCGCTACAAGCAAATCCTCAGTGTACCTGCATTCATTTGTGTGTTTGCTATTCACACAATTAGCATCAACCATGAAATTAGCAAACAGTGAATCTGTAATCTTATGCAATAGATGATTCACACACCATCGGTACACTGTCTAACAGTATAAAGGTTGTGCCTTTTTGCCCCAAAAAAGGATCATCATCGTCATCATCACTGCATCGTAATAGTACATAACAGAACAGAGATAGGCAAACTGTATCCATATGTTACAGTGACAAAAGCCATGTGTCTGTCTCATTAGAAGCAATGCTACTGCTCAGTGCTCCATTCAGCCCTCCACTGGGATAGCTGATGAGGCTGGCCTAGGTGACCTTTAACAGTCGAGTTATCTTTTAACACCTCACATACTGCCTATCAAATGGCACTGCATCGTCACCATGCTCCTAACTTGCCTTGGCTTGTTGTAAACAGCGGAGATGGAGACACCGAGCACCCTTGCTCGCAGCCGGACCGCATACTCGCAAACATTTTAACCCAAGACATCACAGGCATCCAAAATGTGTTGTGTTTTGGTGTGCGATGATTCGCTGTGCAATGATTCGACGTGATGGGAGGATGTAAGTAGCACCACCACAGTACTGTTTGTTGTCATTTTTATGGTCATGTTTGGTTTTTTTTTTAGCGGAGCCATACAATATTACAATTATTACAACAGTATTGTAATATATTATAATATGCGTTGAAACAAGCTCTTGGAATGTGAAATGAAAATGACTGCAACTTTTCTAAAATTAACCCTATATCTATTTTTTGGTGAAAAGATACAAACCCAGAAAGCTGAGGACGTCATCTTTTCTGTTACAGATGTTAGCAGCTGCCGCCTGCCTCTAGAACTTAACGCATCCCTAGCGTCATTAACTCATTAAAATACATCATCATTCATTACAATCATGACCTGTTCAACTTTTGCGTTTTGCTTTTTGTGTATTCATGTGCAAAAGTTACTGCGTTTGGTTAGTAATCCATTTCACTCAAACAAAACGATTGTCTCACCAGCATCTATTAGTGTAAACAACCCCCCCCCCCCCCCCCCCCCATCCCCTACCTAGACTGAACAGTGGCTGCAGATACGTGTCCATCGCAATGCTGCCCTCCAAAATGTTGAGCTGCTGGCCAGCGATAAGGATCCCACTCTGTAATCCTAAATGGTACTGTATCTCTGTCTATCAGCTGCCTGCATATCCTGGGCATCTCCTCTGCCCGGTGATTGCCAATGTTTATTTGGAGCAGTAGCAGCGTATCTTCACCATCACCTATCTTGCCATGTTGGGGTGGGGGGTGGGGGGGCTTTGAGGTGAGAGGGATTTTTTGGATTCAAAAACCAGCATCAAACAAGCTGTCAGAGAAGGCCAACAGGAGTGGGCACTGTCAAAATAATAATCCAAAAAAAGATAAGGAAAGGTATCTCTCTCTTGCTCTCTCTGTCTCTCTTGCCTTCTCTCTCTGTTATTATGACGGGAGATGTAATTGCACGCGTTCGGTTGTCAAGCGCCATTGCAGATACCAAGTAGTGTGCAGTTACCAAGTAATGTGCAGATACCAAGTAACGTGCTGCTTGACAGGTTGCTTAAATGTTAGTTTTGGAAAGGCGTGTTGAAACTAAACACTGGAACCAGGTGGGAGCCAGGTAAATATTGCGATTCTGTGAATATTCTCAGCCTGTGTGTTTAATCCACCCCATCCACCTCCACCTCCACCGCCACCAGCATCAACACCACCACAGGCACACAAGCTTTTCCTTGCTTTTCCTCCTTTTTCCTGCCAGTTTCGTCAGAAAAGGAACGTGCAATCGCATGGCAGAGGACTACGGTATAACGTCGGAGGGAGTGGGGGGTGCACAGCGAGAGAGGTGGGGGGGGGGGGGGCTCTAGAGAAGAGGCTTGCAGGAATTAGATTAGCCGGCTGATAAGTTCCATATAGAGCAGCGTAAACATGTTCTTATCTTGTTATTCAGCCGACATGTTTAACGCGAGCCGCGTGGAAGGAGGTCACGGAGGCTTAAAAAAAAAAACGAGAATAAAAGGATAAATCAAAACCTAATCATGCTAGCTTTCCCCTGGCTTTGCCCCGTTCTCTGCTCTTTTGTCTCTATTTCTGTTTCCTGCGGGGTGGAGAACAGTGGCACACACCTCAGCAACAATGGAAGGGGTCAGAGGTACCAGCCATTTTCCCTACACCTGCTGAACGCCTCTGAACAGAGTGTTTCTGGCTAATATGCGGTGCATAAAGAGCGGGCTTGCCAGCAGCAGAGTTAAACGCCAGTGCCCCGTATTGCACAAGTATTAATGTTGTGGATGGGTGAACCGGGTTGGCCGCGGACCTGTTGTCGGCAGCCGCTTCTTCCCTTAAAGTTGCGGCACCCAGGCAGACGCACAGGCTTAACCGCTTGGCAAATTGGACATGCTTGTTGGCTGTAGCTCCGATTTATGTGCACTGGCTATTGCAGTTAGTCCATCTTCATTATTGAAATGGCCCCCCTCGTTGGATTCTGACAGAGTGTGTGGCTGGAGAGTAGACAAGAAGAAAGAGGAAGGAAAAGAGAGAGAGAGACAGGGAGAGAGGGAGCAATGAAAAGATTTGAGGCACTGAAATGAGGGTGGTGGTGGTGGTGGTGGGGATTGTAGGGAGTCTCTGGAACATTTTGCTTTGTCTCTATCTGTCTCTCTGTCTCTCTCTTGCTCTGTTTGTATGAAGGGAGATTGATATGACGGGGCCGGTAATTGCACGCGCCCAGTTGTCAACCGCCATTGCAGATACCGAGTAACATGCATTTTCCACAACAGTTGCCCACACGTTAGTTTTGAATGGCGTTGTTGGTAGCTGAAACTAAACACTGAAACAAGGTGGGAGCCAAGTCCTTTATGCTTTCAGCTGAGGAGAGGATAGCTAGCCTCTGTCAATGCTGTTCTGACCTTCCACTGAACAATGGTGACGTTTGTGCAATAGATAGCAGGAGAGAGAGATGTACGAAGAGAGGAAGGGCAAGAGAAAATCAGTGAAAGAAAGAAGAGGCTTTTGTTCGTCCGCAGCATTTTAGGTTCAGAACCCAAATACAGACAGACACATACACGATGCCAATACCAGTGCCAATACGATTGATAGTCCGATTTTTTTGGTGCGATTTTATATTTTGTGTGGTTTAACGTTGGGGTTCCGGTTCTACTGGTCCGCCATTATTTTTCAATGAATGTGGCTGAACAGAACAGAACATAGTTGATACATTGGCTATTGGCAAATACACTATAGCGCCCTCTGTAGGATGGTACCCTGTTTGAGTCAACCTGATGACACAAGTATTGCGGAAGCAACGGATCTCATTTCTCACATGAATCGATATTTTTCCCTCATCCCTACTTTATATCACTCAGACTAACCTGGCTTAGCACGTGGCTTAGCACATGCCGCACTGTCCATTTCCCTCCAGGGGTAATTTTCCATGCTACACGATTTTGATTGACGATTTGTAGATTTTGTCAAATACATTGTATTTATTGTTTTTTTTTAAAATCACATCTACTCAAAAAGCATCAATTTTATCAATTTATAATTTTCTATTATGTCAAGCATTTTTTATACTTCAGAGAACATGGTGATAATTAAGTTCACTAAAGTCAATGTAAATATTTATATCAAAGCGCTCTGTAATCACGCGACCTATCGGCACCTGTAATTGTATCTGCGTCTGACCTACACACCCATGTGCCTCGACGCCGATACCTGACCAAGTTTCTCCGAGAGATGTAAGTACAAGTTTAATTTAAGAATAATTTGTGAACATGTTCAGAGCCAAATGGGGTAATGTACAAAATGTATCTGCTGTAATAAATGCGCTAGAATCAGCCTAACTCAATGTAGATGTTCAAGCTAGGTAAAGTTTAAGCTCGATTGCGATTGAGGCTACTTCATGAAACTCAAAGTACCTGTTATGACAAACTTTGTTTCTCATATTAGAGGGTGAGTTACAGTTTTGTGATACATTTGCAATATGTTGAATGTGAGCGCAAGATGAAGGCTTGCTGCTGCTAAACTTGCGACGCTAGAAGCCAAATTTCCAGCGAGACAAGAGGCAAAAAGCCCGGCTTCTGGTGTGCTCACCACTCCTCCCTCCAGTTCACACAAGTGCCCTCTACTGGGGGGGAGGACGGTTGCGGGTCGAAACCGTAGATTTCAAGAGTGTTTAAACCGGTTTCCGATAATATTGTAATCGATTCGTTATGCATGTATTTTTGATAGGGATGTCCGATATTATCGGCCCACCGATATTATCGGCCGATATTGGCATAAAAAATCAATATCGGAAAATATCGGTATCGGTTTTTAAAAAAGCTCAAAATGACTAAAGTGGCCTATGGCATGTTATACCTTGTTGGAAAGCTCTAATTGTCCTGAGTCGAATGCAAGCGACCATTTTCTGTTACAAAGACAGTGTGAAATAAATAAACACTTTGTTTGAAATAATTTCAGACATCTGTTATGTTTCAAGTGAGGACGTGGTTTGATGACATCATCAAACGCGCCGTCTCAATAACAAGCCTGGGCTGTGCGGCAGTGTAGTGGGATGCTAGTTGTAGCTGTAGTTATGTCGGTGGTTTGGAATTATTTCAAAGTTTCTACGTTGAATAGTAAAATAGGGGTTATACACAACATACTTCTGTATTCTGCGAAACAGTCTCATCACAACCGGTTCAGGTCCGCTGTACCGCGCTCACATTATTTTAGACCGTCACCGGGGCTTCAGAGTAATGTGTCCGAGGAGAGTAGCCCTCTCCCGGACACACACGCTAGCTTTAACTGCTGGTTTTTTTTCTGTTTTTTTTCATCCATCTTTTCTTCTCACTAACATTCAGATGTTAAAATCAAATAAAACGCCAACAGTAAAAAGGGCTAACTAGGCCAAGTCAATAGCTGTCGCCGTCAGTTCCTACCACTGCTACCGGCTTTTCCGGCAAGTGGAAGTCAGGAGACCTGTTTTCCGGTTTGGTCACATGACGCTCGGCATAAAGCCTATTGCGGTTTGCAATGAGTGTAAAGCGGAGGTTTCACGTGGCCGCATATATCGGTATCGGTTGATATCAGTATCGGAAATTAAGAGTTGAACAATATTTATAGGTAAAAAAGCCAATATCGGACATCCCTAATTTTTGATGAATGAAATATAGTTCACTCTATGTATATTTAAATCTATATATTATAATGATAATTGTGATATCGATATTGTACATTGTTAGCTCGAGTTGGCACTTAAGCTAGCGGGACGAGCAGGAGCCTGTTTCACGTGACCAGTATAGTGGGTCTAAGTGTGTCAGTGTAGGCTATGTGTATTGTGCCGTATCTTACTTCTCCTTGAGCCATTCCAGGTAAGTTATTACTATGCATACTATCAACAGCAAATCACTGCCTTTGTCTAGTGTAGATTATGTCCCTACTATTCAATTATTTGCTATGTCTCACAGATAAATTAAGTGGTGACAATGTGCGATCACCCTGGAGCCCAGGTTTATGGGGTCAGAACAGTCTCATTAATAATGAATGCACAGAGAAGGATTCACAAATGTATTTTGTGATTTATATATAAATTACTCTCTTCTCACAAATACATTTCAATGCACACACAAATGGATTTCGTTATGTATAAATGTAAAAATAAATCCATAAACAAAAATAAGTTTCACAAACACATTTCTGATCCACACACAAATGTGTCTTGTTTAAAATAAATGTAATATAAATCCATAAATATATGAATTTTAAAAAAATATTTGCAATTTTCATCAAAAATGTATTTGGATGTTGTTACATTTATATACAAACTGTTAAACTTGAATTTACAAGACGCTTTTCATTTGTGAACTTGTTTGCATTTGTGTGTGAACTGGTCTGTATTTATTTGTGGATTTTTGAGACTCCCCTGACACGGCTGGATTCACAAATGCATTTTTTTCAACAAGGAACTTCCTGTAGCCAATCAGATGCCGCCTTAGTTTTCAGCCAATCACATGACTGCAGTCCAACGAGGGGTACCTCACCATGGCCAGAGCACAGCATTTTCTCTGCGCATTTTGCGTTACTTTTCGGTAAAATAAAAAAAAGAAAGATCCGGACTTGAGCTTTCTTCCACTTGAGTTCAGCCTCAACATGGCGTCTGGGAATGGCAATCACGATTTAAGTGACACTTGAATCGGCATTACCAGACGCTATGTTGAGGCTGAACTCTGTGCGTTCACATCAGAAGCGATCGATTGCGTGGATCCCAGGGAACACCGGCACTTTGGTTCCTACTGTACTTTTTTGGTTCCTACTGTACATCAAAATGTCGACTGAAAAGTTAATCGCGGTTGTGGCTGGGCACCCGCTGTTGTCCGATCCAATACAATACCGTAATAATCAGCTTAAATATCATTTTTACAAGCACACGCACGAAGCGGGCCGCCTATTAACGGCATGGACCAAGCGGTTCTGGACCAGGAAGGAGACATGAACACTTTTAATAATCGTATTTACCGTATACCTGCACACAACATTATTTAAAAGTAAGCAAATGGAAAACATGTTTGTTTGTATTGTGGTGTCCGGTGCGCGTGGATGGCTCCTCCGGCGGAGCGGTTCATGTTAATAGCGGAGTCCGGGAGGGTTCACCTTCACGGCGGAGTTACGAGGGATTGTGCGACTATCGTTTATCAAACAAGCAACCGTCTCTGCAATATGGCCAAAGTGTGTGGAGTTCACTCTTTGATATGTACTAAAAGCATACGGCTCCTTTACATGCGTCTGCTAAATTGAATTGTACGTTATGAGCGACAAAAGCGAACAGAAATATTCGCAGCGAATTTTATGAGCGTCTTTGCAGCGCAATTCGCTTCTGATGTGAACGCACAGTGTTACCGTCCGATAACTCTTTTTTTTATTTATTTTTTTTTACCGAAAAGTAACGCAAAATGCGCAGAGAAAATGCTGTGCGCTGGCCATGCTGAGGTACCCCTCGTGGGATTGTAGTCATGTGATTGGCTGAAAACTAAGGCGGCATCTGATTGGCTACAGAGAGTTCCTTGGTGAAAAAAATGCATTTGTGAATCCAGCCGTGTCAGGGGAGTCTCAAAAATCCACAAATAAATACAGACCAGTTCACACACAAATGCAAACAAGTTCACAAATGAAAAACGTCTTGTAAATTCAAGTTTAACAGTTTGTATATAAATGTAACAACATTCAAATACATTTTTGAAGAAAATATGTAATTAATATATTTATGGATTTATATTACATTTATTTAAAACAAGATACATTTGTGTGTGTGGATCAGAAATGTGTTTGTGAAACTTATTTTTGTTTATGGATTTATTTTACATTTATACATGCCGAAATCCATTTGTGTGTGCCTTGAAATGTATTTGTGAGAAGAGAGTAATTTATATATAAATCACAAAATACATTTGTGAATCCTTCTCTGTGCATTCATTATTAATGAGACTGTTCTGACCCCATACAGGTTAGCTGAGGTTAAATTGAAAGAATATATGTTCAGATAGGTTATAGTAGTCAATAAAGGAGTACATAAACAACTATATTCAGGGTCAGAGAGCCTTATGAACTAGTTGTAACACTGTATTCAGACAGGCAGCATGTCAAAATGATGGCTCTGCTATATTCTGTCACATGCAGCGGGATCAGCAAGTTTTGTGTCACCACAATGTATTCCAAGCTGCCTGTCTGAACTCAGTGTGAGTCTCTTTACTTCTCTCCCTATTCAAGGACCCCTGTGCTGTGGTGGAGAAGAGGAGAGAAATGACGCTGGGTTGCCTCATCAAGTACATGGGGGAGAGTGTAGAGGAACTCATCACCACTATGTAAGTATTGTTATGTTATAATAGCCATTGGTCCTTCCTTGGTTGGTTTTATTTTGAACACACGGTATACTTGATAGGAGCATTAGGAGGTTGGGTCCCAATAGTGCTTTATCACACCCATGTTACTGCTTGTCAGTACATATCTAGATGCTTCCTCCAAACACCATTTCGTGTTGGTAACACCAGTCTCACCAGTCTGTCTTAATGGTGACACACTGTGTTTTTCTTAATCTCTGTCTTACAGGGCACAGCTGAGAAAGATGTTTTGGTGAGCCCTACAAACCAGACAATGCAAATCTATGTTTGCCATGAGCCTGATGCAGTAGGCGTCAACATTGAGGGGACTCTGTGTTGACTGGCCTAGGTAATGTGGCAAGAGTATCCTGCTTCCTCCTGGGCCCAACGTATGCCCTCAACCTTGAGTATCTGCAAAAAACGTTTGCACATGTTTGAAGTCTTTCAACGACTGGACTGGACCCACTCCCCCAAAACTGTCTTCAAGATACATAACCCTGAAAAACAAGTTGTTTGCCTGACTTCGATATATGTTACACTCAGATGTGTGTGTGTGTGTGTGTGTGTGGTGCAGACAGCATACTGATGTTGTAAGATACAATCATTATTAAGCTATCTACTTGCAATATTGATTGTTTTTTTTTAATGTTGCTATTATGTTAATTTATCTCCAGAAAGTGTATCTAGAGTGAGTGTTACAGAGACCAGTTAAGAGATCTTCTAGAATGTTTCATTGTTATGATGTGAAGCTCTCCACTGGTTTACTGTTTAAATAACGCTGTAAAAATTAGCACTGTTTGCACTTTATGTACTTACTTATGTACACTTATGAAATACAATTAATTTTCTGGTAATTTAATGTTTTCTTGAATTATTAAAACTTTTCCATTTAGGCACACAACTATACTATTGTGCGTTAATTATTATGTGTTAATTGCATTCAGTATTACAAGTAGATTTAACGAAACATATTTAAGATAAGAGTAATAATTAAAATAATTGAATAATTAAAAAACAATTATATGTGGCAGAAAGGGGGTGGGACTAGGGGGAGCTCAAGCATCCCCTGAAATATACTTAGTGGTGGAAAAGGGCGTGTAATCTTTTTCATTTTTTGGTGAAAATATTTATAGAATAAAAACACATTTTTAATTTTTCAATATTTCCACATATTTACATATGACTGCATGTCATTGCTGAGTCATTGCATGATTTTAGTAGTTGGCTCATATCATTGCAAGTGTGATTGCATGCGGGATAGCAGCACCCGATAACGTAGTGTTATCGTATTATATCCATGCATGGTGGAATGCATTTGAAATATGGAGCGCGGGAGGAGGCTGGATGTCAGAGGCGACCAGCCGACTCCTGGAGTAGGTATACTTGGAGTAATTGTTTGCTAACGTAAATGCAGTGATTGATAGGTAGCCTATGTATGTGCAAGAGCTGGAGAGCTGACATCATTTCCACTTCAAAGTGATTCCCCCAAGTCGAGTCCCCTCAACGTGCCGCGAGGTTAGGCGCATGGCCCCTCCCCTCACTGAAATTGCTGCGGCGTGTTCTCCATAGGAAAACATTGGAGTGGGTCGCACGCGGTGTCCGAACGAATCTCGGGTGAACACACCTTTACCGAATTCAACTCCAAGCCAGCACTTCTCCAGTTGTTTCTGCTCATTGCTACAATATTATGTAAATCCACTGATATTTTCTGTGGTGATGATGATTCGGATTGTGAATGTTCATTAACTTTTTGTGCTTATTGTTGTATAGCCTAACGTTAACGTTAAACATTTTGTAACTTAATGCATTTCAATTATGAATTAGCCTGGGTCGATTAAATTGAAGTTTTTCAGCAGTGTTTTTTTCCCGTCAAAATTCATTAGCACCTGCTATAAATAATCCAGCACCCTCGCCCATAGCTACCCCAGTCAGAATGTTCTGGTGCCACCGCTGATTATATCACTTCATGAAACTCAATAATTTAGTGTTTTTCTTTTGAACTAATGCTAATTATATTAACCTCATTTCTTGATCGTTGCAAGTAGGCTTTACTAATTTTTTGGTCCTAACGTCAAATAACGTTAAATACCTACAAGTCACCCAATTCATAAAAAATTATGCCTCCATTTTTTTTGTTTTATAAAAGTAACAATTTTTACAGTGCACCAGAGAGACGATGCCGTTAACGAGACAGAAATGTTGAGTTAAGGCTCCTACCCAGGCGACAAACCCACCGATTCTAGTGCCGACTGACTCGGGGAGAGGGGGGGGCAATCAGGGCTGAAGTCTACTCTAATGGTCGTGTAGTGTGGGGGGTCTCTCTCTTACTACACAACCCCCCAAACTGGTTTGATATGATCTGCCCCGACTCACGTATTGTAGGGGGCACTGAGACTGAGATCAGCAATTACACTGGCAACAGCCAATGAGATTTGAGCTTGCTACTCTATGCATGTATTCTGTGCCTACATTGTTTGGGTGTGGGAGACACAAAGATAATGAGAATGGTATTACTCAGTAACTTTAGCTATTATAATTCAGATTCAGCCAACAACAACTTATTACTTCATATTTTATTGAAGTTATGCCTATAACATGTGCATTTCTTGTTTCAGTTAATAAGGTGAAGTTGCTATTGCTCCATGTTTGTGGCACTCCTCTTCTTCTTCGTTTTATATCGATGGCCTCGTAGTCGCTGTATACTTGAGTTGTTGTGTTCCTGCAAGATTTGGCAAGTTTTCAGAGAAGGTGCGGATAATCGGATAGTTGAGTCTTCTTGGTACCCTCACATGTTCCCAGTCACCTAGTGGACCACCCACCCAATGGCAAGGCAAGACTGAACGTCACGACCAGTCGTGTAGTGTGTACAGCCGAAGTTGGCCCCCGACTTTAAAAGTCACCTAGTGGGTAAGAAGCTTACAGGGTGGGGTAGACGGAATTCATCAAAGGTTTATGAAAGACGAGAGGTTGAATGCCGGTGTTCAAAATGAAAGATGTGCTGTATCTATTTATCTCTCTCTCTCTCTCTCTCTCTCTCTCTGTCTATCTATCGTTTTATCTCTCTCTACTTTCTCCCTCTGTCTCCCTCTGTGTGTGTGCATACCATGTGTTGGTTCATGTCATGCGTCAAGTAGTAAGTGGATATTTAATTTCTATAGGTTTGCTGTACATGTATTCCGACTGCGTGCCAAGACTAGAAAAAAAAAAGACCACAGCCAAAAGGATTTTCTATAGCCGACACGGTATCACCATCAGGCGTATACTGTGAGCTGGGTAAGGAGTTCGGCAAGTGAAGCCAGGACTCAGGAGATGTGTGAAAAGCAGGTTTAGCCCTGAAGGGAGCCCCATGCAGCCAGTGAAGCAGTTCTGAAACCATACACCTGCTCCGTTAAAGAGGAATTTGCTGCCATTCCAGCTCCGTGTGACGGGATCACTGCACCCCGACCCCACCCCCTGATGTGCCCTACTCTGTTTGAGAGTAGCCTTCTGTGGGGATCTATCCCTTGGCCCCTGCTTCTATCCTGCTGTTCACACAATGAAGCGCTTTGTATGTACATACCCTGCCAGCGCATGGAGCCTGTCTCTTTCCTCCACCCCATCCACCACCACCATCAACACCACCACAGGCACACAAGCTTTGCTTTTCCTCCTTTTTCTTGCCGGTTTCATCAGAAAAGGAAAATGCAATCAGACATAGCCGCAGGAAGTTGTTTCCAACAGGGGGTGCTGATAAACACGAAGACATCACTGTGTGGTAGTCCGTTGTGCTGGAAATGTCTGTGCCAATTTTTCTCCAGTATTAATTAATTAATTTATCAATTGAATTCAATGCGAATTGCTTCAGAATGGGCCAGGTTGGCCGTTCATTCATTTCCTAGAACTCACAGATGGCCAATCCGCCCCTATAAAACCAAACCAAACGTACACAGTCCAAGAACAGAAACAAATAGATCAATGTGAAAATCTTGTGATTTGCACTGCAACGTTTTTTGACCTTATGTAGGCTCTTGAAAAAATCGGAATTGTTTTTTGTGAATTAGACATAGCTAGCTAGAAGCATAATGAGACACAGCTAGCTAGAAGCATAATGAGACACAGCTAGCTAGAAGCATAATGAGACACAGCTAGCTAGAAGCATAATGCTACACAGCTAGCTAGAAGCATAATGAGACACAGCTAGCTAGAAGCATAATGCTACACAGCTAGCTAGAAGCATAAGGAGACACAGCTAGCTAGAAGCATAATGAGACACAGCTAGCTAGAAGCATAATGAGACACAGCTAGCTAGAAGCATAAGGAGACACAGCTAGCTAGAAGCATAATGAGACACAGCTAGCTAGAAGCATAATGAGACACAGCTAGCTAGAAGCATAATGAGACACAGCTAGCTAGAAGCATAATGAGACACAGCTAGCTAGAAGCATAATGCTACACAGCTAGCTAGAAGCATAAGCAATGCCATAAACAAGGTTTCATTCAATTTCATTCAATTTGACCGGTGTTACGACAATAGTAAACATAACTACCTAAAGTTTAATTTGCATCATCTCAGTATTCATGTCTAATTTAATATTGGCAAATACATTATGACAGATATATAATACAAACACATTAAAAAAAAAAAAAGGTTTTAACCAAAAGGGAGGGAGTGGGGGGGTGCACAGGGAGAGAGGTGGGTGGGGGGGGGCTCTAGAGAAGAGGCTTGCAGGAATTAGATTGGCCGGCTGATAAGTTCCATATAGAGCAGCGTAAACATGTTCTTATCTTGTTATTCAGCCGACACGTTAAGGAGCCGCGTGGAAGGAGGTTTAAAAAAAAAAAAAAAAACGAGAATAAAAGGATAAATCAAAACCTAATCATGCTAGCTTTCCCCTGGCTTTGCCCCGTTCTCTGCTCTTTTGTCTCTATTTCTGTTTCCTGCGGGGTGGAGAACAGTGGCACGCACCTCAGCAACAATGGAAGGAGTCAGAGGTACCAGCCATTTTCCCTACACCTGCTGAACGCCTCTGAACAGAGTGTTTCTGGCTAATATGCGGTGCATAAAGAGCGGGCTTGCCAGCAGCAGAGTTAAACGCCAGTGCCCCGTATTGCACAAGTATTAATGTTGTGGATGGGTGAACCGGGTTGGCCGCGGACCTGTTGGCGGCAGCCACTTCTTCCCTTAAAGTTGTGGCACCCAGGCAGAGGCTTAACCGCTTGGCAAATTGGACATGCTTGTTGGCTGTAGCGCCGATTCATGTGCACTGGCTATTGCAGTTAGTCCATCTTCAATATTGAAATGGCCCCCCTCGTTGTCTGGATTCTGCGGCTGGAGAGTGGACAAGAAGAAAGAGGAAAAAAGGAACAGAGAGAAAGAAAGAGAGAGAGAGAGAGAGAGAGAGAGAGAGAGCATGAAATCATGCTAAATGAGTACATTTGAGGCACCAAAAGCAGGGTGGCGGGTGGTGTTATAGGGGAGCCTCAGGAACGTTTGGCTTTGGCTCTCTCCCTCTCCCTGTCTCTCTCTCTCACCCCCCCATCCCCATACCCTGCCCCCGCACCTCCCTGTGTTTGTATGTGCAGCTCCTGCCAGCGGATGCTGATGCTGTGAATCGTCAGCCTTGGGGCCTTGTCTAACACGTATACACCCACACACACACATGCGCGCACGCACACACACACACACACACACACACACTTCCAGCAGCAGCAGCAGCTCTTGTTGAGGCAGGACCAGGACTAGCGCCCCGCTGTGTGGTGTGAGTGAACCCGTCGCTGTGTGACTGCCTCTGGTGCACTGCTCATTACCTTCACTTTGTTATAAATAGCCGGCAGCTGCCTCCAGCCTCCAAGAGCCCGTGGTAGTTGTTGGAAGGAATATCAAATGTGTCTGATGGGCATATATAAAGGATATAGGGATGAAGGATACACACATATAAATGTATAATATATATATCTATATATCTGCTCCTCGTCAGATAGCAAGGTGTCTCGTGGCTAGTTGGACCATGTAGCTCATGAGCAGTGGATGCAATTGCTTTAGGAGGCAATTACCCGGCGACCTCAGTGTAAATGCCGCACAGCGAACCAGGGGTTCCCTGCAGGTAGCTTTCCTGCTTCTCATCGCCAGCTAATGAAATTTAGAGGCAAGGACACGGGGAATGGGGAATGGGGGGGGGGGGGGGGGTTGTAAGGGATAAGGTAGAGATGGTTCTTGTTTGCAGTCAGCAGCCTGCTGTCTCCATCGTGTTGTCTTCAGTAGGTCTTAAGCTGCTAGCGATGGGTTTGCACCGCGCTGGGAGACGTTGTTATTACAGCCCCTCTCCCGGCTCATTTGTCATCCTAGCACAGACTGTAGATAGGCAGGAACAAAACAAACACAACAAAACAAAGCAGGCAGGCATGTTTATGTGCAAGCAAAGAAGAAAAAAGCCGGCATACGTCGTCAGCAGGCCACGACGACAACCACAACCAGCGCATAGAATCATTTGTGCAATGTCTCCCGATCCTCTTTTCTGTTTTTGTATGTCACTTTTTTGATGAGGGAAATGTGTTTTTTTCCCCCCCTCTCATCACCAATCACCCGTCAACACCTGCAAACGCACCCACGTTCACTACATCGCCACTCACTCCCTTTGCTGCCTTTGCCGAGTACGGCAACGTCTTTTATTCTCTAACAAGTCTATTGGGTTACTGCTGCTTCATATATGTACCCACATACCAATCCACCCTCTTTTTGCCTTGCAGTGCTACAGTAAAAAGTACTGTCATCGTTCGCAGTTCTCTTTTATCTGGCGTCGTTGGGCTGGGTTGGGTTTCCATGCAGCTCACACTCAGAAAGGGGGAGTGCAGTTAATTACGATAAACAAATATGCTCAGAGCCGCCTATGTAAGGTTTTCATAGGTTAACAACTCCGCTATAAATGTAAAATGGAGCTTAAAATAGGATAGCGTGGCGTACAGTTGCCATAGCGATCTCTGCGGGGAATCTTTGTGTACTTTATTGGTTGGCAGAGTTGAAATTAATCATCTTTAATAAAGACAAGAATCTGTGATACAATTAGAGCAGAAATGAGTGATTGTTGATTGACAGGAGCCCCTTCTGCGTGTGTATGATGTTCAGAGCTTTCTCGTATGACTGTTGTGTAGCCCTGTGCTTGTTTCGATCTAGCCTTTTTTTTTTTTTTGTGAATCTTCACTAGACACAAGGCACTCTTCACACAACCAGACATGGCAGGTTCTCTTTGTTACTTACATTTATCTAACTCTCGCTTTCTTTCTCTTCTGTCTCTGCCTTTCTGTTTTCCTTTATTCCCCGCTACTTTCAACAGGTGGGTCTGTCGAAATGCTGCATAGGTGGTAGAATGTTTTGCCCTTTTGATGGATGTACTAACAGTCAGCGGTCTCACATTTAACGTGAAGACAGCACAACCAGAGGATGTCAATCCAGTGGAAAACACAGGTGAGAAGATTTTATCATCGCATTCTCTGCTCTTTGTGTCGTTTCTTTAACATGAGATTGTGGTTGCAGCCTACCTTCTCTGCTCAGAAATAATGTTGTTCATTAATTTTTGGAGAAAAATAATCCATTGAGCTTCTTTGTTGGAATAGGCAAAGAAAACTCAATTTACAGAATTATTAATACTCTAATCCGAATAAATGAAAGCCTAATAAAACTGAATTGACAAAGCGCAGGGACATTTGAAAAGACAATCATTAATGCTAAGTACTGTGGAATTTGATTTCTGAGCATATTTTTTTAAGCTCTCTTTAGAAGATAGAGGCGAGGGTGTCTTTTTTTGTGTTTGAATGTGTTTGAAAAAGAAAAGGCTTTCTTTAACAAACGCTAATCCCCTCCTCAATTGTCGTATAACTTATGACGTCCCCTTTGTCGAATGACCATTTTGAATAAAGGAAAGTGTGACCATTGCATTTTGCAACAACACTAAAACACTCACCATAGAGTGTTATTTTAAGGAAATGAAGCACAACACAAACTAGTGCACACGTGACTAGACTATAGATTGATAGGACACCACTCGCTGACACACAGACTTTCAGCGTGGATCGGCATCGATGGGAATCCAGGTACGGCTGCAGCGCAGCGTGCATCAGTGGATTAGAAGCCACAGCAGCCGAGCCGGTTATTGCCTCTCGACCGACTGGCTCAAAATCCCTGTGATGCCCATTTGCTCAGCCTCAAGTCAGCCACTCCCTTGCGCCCCCTGTTGTCTTTACGTTCCTTCCCGGGTCCCAAAGCTCTATCTCTGCCCAATGCCAGTTGTTTCTTAGATGGGGTTTATCTCCCTAGTCCAGCCCTGCTCCACTCATGGAGGTGGGGGTCCTCACTGACACCCCCCCCACCCCCCCTCTCTCCCTGCTGGTAGAATCACACAGATTATCCTTAGCATTAGCCTGTGCCTTGAAGAGCGTGAAGGAGGGAGGGGTACAGGAGAGAGGGGAGACAGGGATAGAGATGGAGGAAGAGATAGAGAAAGATGGGAGGGAGAACGTGAGAGAAAAAACTGGTTGGGGGAAAAAGAACGGAAGAATAAAAAAGAATGAGAATAAAGGTTGAGATGGGCGTCGTTAAGCAGGAATAGGCCAACCCTCTATGGAGGTAGGCTATGAATCATACTGCAGTTAGTCAAACCTTAATGTGAACTAGCAGTACAGTCTGAAGCCTTCCCCCCCACCTCATCCTCCTTACCCTCCATTCATCAATGTCTCAGTTTAAATTGTTCTGTTTCTCTTTGTGGGCCTGACTAGCTCACCTGGTAGAGCATGGCATAAATGTTGCCAGGGTTAGGGGTTTGATTCCCACTGGGACCACCCATGCTACAAATGTGTACAGTCATGGTATTGTAAGACGCTTTGGATAAAAACCAAATGGCGTATAATCTTTGTGTAGTTTTTGTTTCTACCCCCGAGATGTCCTCAGTTATTATTTTCTTTATTCTTATATTTTTTAATGGTTCTACGATTACTTTTGCCAAATGATCCTGTGGTGTGGGGTATGGTTAGAACTTAATATTGTTTTTTACTTCCAAAATCCGCAAAAATATTAAACATGTTCAATATTTACAATCCGATATCCTGTATTGTGGGGGGAACTCCGAGGACAGCCGAGTATGCAGTATATGGATTGTCACGTGGGAAAGACGATAGCCAATTGGGAGCCACGTTGACCAGTTATCACAACAGACGCCATGGCGGCAAAAATGAAAGTGAGATGGATTTCCGAAATGGAGGAGTCCACCTCATGCTGCAACATGTACAGTCCAATTTCACGTGTCTATTGAGTTATTTCCTTTTTCTTAGGATGTTTAGATAAAAACTAGTGCAAAAGCTAGTATAGCTATTAGCAGTCCACTATTTTTGTCTAAAGTCTCATTTTTGATTGTGACATTGCAATAGCGATTTGCAAGAGCTCTGATTTTGAGGATCAGGACTGGGTTGTTCGGGAATGGACTTGATTAGTGTGTGGTGTGCTGGTTTGGCAAAATTGTTGCCTTTCACACACTTAACGAAGAAAACAGTTTCACACTACATCTATCGTTTTGTTTGCCCTTTGATCATCCTACCCTGTAGCTAACCCAGTTTAGTAAGTGTCTTCGTGATTGATTACCCTTTTTATTAGACTTAAGATAAGTCTGCCAGTTTCAGTTCGGCTGGTTGCTTTTGTAAAGAATTAAGTAAGAATGTTTTTGGTCAAATCCTCTTTGAGTCTGCATTTGAGTCCAGAACCTGATCCTTACAATCAAATGTCATATTGGGAAGATAGAGAAGTAGCATATAGCTGGCCTACTGGCAGCCTGAGCCCATGGGGGGCTGAGCTGCAAGTTGTCAATGTAGACATGTAACATGGCTAAGGAGCGGGCTTCTCAGAAGTAAAGCAGATGGCGTGGAAAAACAAGAGCAAAATTGCAAGCAAAAAAAAAATGTATTCAATTATTTGATATTTTAATGTAAACTTCATGTAAACATGGAATGATGACATAAACAATTGAATTGAATTGAATTGAATTCAATTAGTAGCAACTAGAGGTTATACATGTTGTGTCTTTGCAACTACATAATATTAAATAAGCACACTTTACACCGGAGGTAAGGTTAACTCGTGTCTGAACACTTGTTTACTTTTTTATAGAGAGAGCATGTATCAATGCGCATTATATATTACTAATCAGCAATCAATACATGGGGGAGTGATTTCGCTTAAAGAAATAGTTCCATTCAAAACAGTACACTCCTCCCCTTTTAGATGTATGCCACACATTCAATTCTGCCCTATGCAGCAGATATTGTTCAGAATAATACAATTGAGCATAACTATAGTCATATAGTGCTGCAAAACTCAAGTCAGTTCATTATAAGTCCAATCTTTTGGGTGGTGCCCTGTTTCTTTCAGGATAACACTTCTGGAGTGACATGAGAGTCCTTTTCAAGGGGCACGTGTTATTTTGTAGGTGTCACACATCTGTCATGATCATAATCGAGTGAAACGTCTGGTGAGTCTGTTTTGTTGGATGCAGATGGTTCAGGAGTGTTCTTTGGCTGAGTGTTCAGGATCTGATCAACATGGCGTCTCAACAATGTATGCTCTCCAATGTCCACCTCGTACATCAGCGTGTTATACATGAGATATATAAGGTTGTACATCAGATATATAAGGTGTCCACTAGTGATGGATTTCATGATTCATTTGCGCGAATCAGTTCGCGTCGTTCAGTTCGCCAAAAAGAGTTGTTCGTTCGTTCGTTCGTTCGTTCAGTCGTGTTTCCGGTAGCGGTGAATCTTTCACTGAGTCGTTCAGACTCAGCTCCTCCCTCCGTCCCTCATTCTCATTCGCGAATCAGACTCCCTCGTTCTCATTTACTAACTAATCACGAAATCACGATTCACATAATAGCAAATACAACATTGTGTCTGGTTGAATATGTTAACATATGTATTTAATTTGAGTTCAACAGATTTATTTAATGTATGCATAATGACATGTCAGGATCAAAATGCCCCATTCCCCCAATTTAAGGTAAAGTTAGACAAACCAAACGCAGCAGGGATGCGGGGGGGGGGGGGGGGGGGGGGCGTAGTAGATTATTGGATGTTTAATATATCAGCAAGATAATAGACTTGATTTAGCAATGATGAGTTTAAAAGTTAATTATGTACAGTTAGTGTTTATTCTGGGCATATTTTATTTACTATTGTGAAGATGGCCATTGGCCACCCCCACTCAAGATCAAGATCCACCAAGGTGGGTGTCCCGGCCGGGTCGCGTGCGTGAGAAGGAACCATGAAAGAACCAGACAGATTGACGAGACATTCAAATATTTTATTAATCTGGCATGACACAGAAAATACAAAGACAGCATGCATTTACCATTTCACTGATATTTAAATGTAAAAGGCAATATTCAAATGTGAAAGTGGTATTGTTAATGTGTCAACCATTATCATAATTTTTTTATCGTACGCTCGCTCACTAAGCCCATTTGTTTTTTTTCCAAGAAGAGTCTCTCTCATTGGCTAAAATTCGACGAAAGCGTCCTAGACTCAACAGACAGACAACAACATACGATTGGCTGGCTCTCGTGAGTCGTGACGTCTCAGTCCTCGAGTCAATCACAGTCAGCGAACGACTCGCGACTCGTGAATCAGCGTCGCGAATCAGCAGCGCGTCAGAGACTCAGCGAACGAGACAAACGACGACGAACGAGTCGAATGAGAGCGGCGAATGAGGTCACTTCGTTCACTTTAAAGAGTCGTTCGTTCGAACTGATTCGTTCGCGAACGAGCCATCACTAGTGTCCACTTATTCTCTCGATAGTCACGCACCAACACTTGCTGTCCTACATCAAAACTCCTTGAAGCTTCAGTTGTCATTATGCTGGACTGTTTATTCTGCACTTCCCTCCGTAAGCTAGGATTTAGAGATCTCAAGGATCTGTTCATAAACAGCATTGCTGGTGTTTGATTGGTTGTTGCGTGAACAGAGTTCCAATATACAAAAAGAAAGTTGTCGACTTTATGCTGAAGGTAGATATCCTCCTTTTCAATTGCTTTAATGGACTTCTTGAAAGTTTGGACAAACTTTTCCGCTAATCTTTTTTTTGC
This sequence comes from Merluccius polli, assembly GCA_030340625.1. Lineage (NCBI taxonomy): Eukaryota > Metazoa > Chordata > Actinopteri > Gadiformes > Merlucciidae > Merluccius > Merluccius polli. The sequence continues at coordinate 37,167 of JAOPHQ010001198.1, forward strand.
TGGATGGTGAGGTGCTGACTTAAAGTGTCTAATGCCATGTTTCTTCATGAAAAGTCTAAACTCATCTGAAGTATATTGTGGTCCATAATCACTCACAATTTGCTCAGGTAGACCATTTCTGGAGAAGATGGTTTTTAAAACAGAGATAGTCTTTTCTGAGGTGGTGGATTTCACTGGTATGACCTCAGGCCATTTGGAATGGACATCTACAGCAAGTAAGAACATGGAATTCATGAATGGCCCAGCAAAATCAATATGCGCTCTCTGCCAGGGTGCAGATAGCCACTCCCGTGGGTGTAAGGGTGCCTGTGGGGGTGCATTTTGAATGTTCTGGCATCCTAAACAGGTTTTAGTGATGTCTTCAATCTGCTTATCTATCCCCGGCCACCACACAAAGCTACGGGCAAGACCTTTCATCTTAACAGTACCCAGGTGAACCTCATGTAGGTTCTCTAACACTCTAGTGTGGGAGCTTAGAGGGCACTACTACACGAGATTCACACATCAGGGTTCACTGGCGTACAGACAGTTGGTCACTTCTTGTTGAAAACTCAGGGAACATAGCGTTGCCATGAGCTGGCCAACCTTGTATGGTGATGTCATAAACTTTTGACAGTGTCGGGTCGTTCTGTGTCTCTCTTCGTATCTCAGCATTTTGGCAGCTGGTCCACCAGTACTGTATAGAACACTTCTGCTGGATCCTGAGCTGTAGACTTTTCTTCCTCATTTCTCAAGAGTGGAAGGTGTGACAACTTGTCCGTGTTACAGTGTTGGTTGGTACCTTTAAACTCAATGTCATAAGAGTGGGCTCCTAGGAAAAGTGTCCAATGCTGTAACCAAGTCACTGGAATTCCCTTCCTGGGGCTGAAAATTGACACTGATGTTTTGTCACTAAAGTAAACTTTTGCCCATAAAGGTAGTGATGGAACTTCTTTATGCCCCACACAAGACTAAGGGCTTCTCGATCAATTTGCGCATAGTTGCATTCTGTGCTTATCAGTGATCTTGAAGCGAATGCAATTGGATGCTCAGATCCACCAGCCATAGCGTGCCATAGGGGGACACATCACATGCCAGACGGATGGGCCGTGATGGATCATAATGGGTAAGTTCATCTGAGGTTAGCAGTCTATTTGTTTCTTTGAATGCTTTCTCACATTTTTCTGACCACTCCCATTTCTGTAGCAGTGCATTCAGTGGGTGCAGTACAGCAGCAAGATTTGCCATGTTTGTCAATGACATGTCCACAGCATGAGATTCTGTTCTTGAAAAACTTGCATTTTGCCCGCAGACCATACACCTTTCAGCTCTTTACTGAGGTTTTGAAGATGTTCTTCATTGTTCTTGCCTGTGACTAGAATGTCGTCAAGATAGCATTGCGTTCCTGGTATATCCTGAAGAAGATCCATTGCTGTTTGCCAGACAGCTGGAGCCGACACCACACCAAACACAAGACGATTATACTGGTAGAGTCCCTTATGGGTGTTGATGGTAAGGAACTTCCTGCTTGACTCCTCCACTTCCATTTGGAAGTACCTGCCAGAGGTGAGAGAATGCCTTCTATTTGTGGCAAGGGATACTGCACTGTATGCAGTATCCCTTGCCACAGTCAAGGGATACTGCATACAGTCCCTGCATATGCGAACACATCCACTTTTTCCTTTCTTAATCACCAGAACAATGGGTGTAGCCCAATCACTCCAGTCAACTTTTAAAGAATGCCAGATGCCTCCATGCTCTGAAGTTCAGCGTCTACTTTGGGCTGTAGTTAGAGATGTTAACAATTGACCATTTAACCGCTAACCGACAAAATCATTTTTGACCGATTAACACTATCAGTTAAATGGTTAAAAAAAATATATACAAAATAATCCTCATGTTCTGTTGTCGTTTTTGCTGAAGTTGCACATGTAAAAATAAGGACTGGCCCTTAAATATTCAAATAATTGTAGTATCCTCCATTCATTTTGTATTCAAACATAACATTACTCTAAAACTGTCTGTTGTAGTTTCGTACACATCATAATGTGTTCCTGTTACTTTAAGAGTGCCGTTACCTTTAATCAGCGAGGTTATCAGTGGTGACGTACTCTTAAGGCGTTCTGTTTGTTGTTGTCTTTTCGCCATATATGTCCACGCTTTTAGCAAGTAGACGCTTCAGATTTTTTCCTTTCAACTGAGATGATGTTTCTCGAGTGGTAACCTCTACAATCATTCAATCATTGTACCACTTTGAGAAACGACAAGACCGACAGAGCCGTCAACATTTGTTGTCACTGGGAGCACTTTTAACGATAGCCTGTTAGCCTGCTATATGCTAATTGTAGTGCATTCATATCATTAGTTAGTTGTAATAAAAGCCTAAATAATAATCTGTTTTATTTAATAATGCTGGGGGCACATGCTCACACAGGCTTCACACAGCGTCGATACATGACAAAACTCGTACATTAACAATTTAGGAGTTACTATTCGAATGAAAAAACATTTGTATTTTTTTATAGGTCACAGACATTCGTCCATTTTTTATAGCACAATTATTCTTATGGGTTAGCGGCTTAATGACCAGTTAACGAGTGTCAGTTATCGGTCAGAAAAAAAATCTGAATTAGCATCCCTAGCCGTAGTGCATAATGCACTGGACGTGCTTTGTGAAATCTCGGCATTGCAGTTTCATCCAGTTCAATCTTCGGCTTACTAATGCCCTTCTCAAACACCTTTGCATTTTCTTTTAGGAGCTGTGCTAACCTTTGGTCAGAGCTACAGTTTGAGCTATTAAGGCCTGCTGAAGATATTTTGAGAGCTTTAATACTATGGCAGTCAAGCTGGATCTTTCTCAACCACTCACGTCCAAAAAGAGCTGGCCCTGCACTTTTCAACACATATAGCTCTAGCTGCTGTGTTTTTCCATCATGTGTCACATCCCGTGTATGTCTTTAACATCACTGATGTCTTTTCTAGTGGTAGCTTGAAAAACAGTCTGTTGTAGTCAGCTTCAAAGATTACAGATAAAGCTGAGCCTGTCCAGCTCCATTTTCAGTTTTACACCTGTGTAGTTATCCATATTATTTTCCGGTCTGTTTCCGTAATGCTATGCAATTCTAAGCATGACAGATCATCCTCATCAGTGTCTGTGCTTTCTGACTTGTTTTCATATTCAGTCCCTTTCTGCACTTGTGTAGTTTTGTATTTGAACCCTTTGTCTTTGCTTGTTTGTCCTTTTATTTACCATTTATCTGGTTTTTCTCTTTTTTGCTGTGCTTTTTGTCTGTCTTGCACACTTTTTCTATGTGGCCTTGTCTGTTACACGTTCTGCAGACTTTTTCTTTGAACCAACAATCATTTGCATCATGGGAGGATTTACCACATCAATAACATTTTTGCCTTTTTGTATTATTTACATACATTTCATTTTCTATGCTCTTCTGTTGTTACTGTGATGCATCCTTGGCTGCTGTCTCCATTGAAATAGCAATAGCCAATGATTTATCTAGGTCCAGATCTTTTTTTGTCCGTAGCCTTTTCTGTGTGCTTGAACAATGCATGGCACATACAAGTCTGTCCGTTGCATCAGAAAGTCCCTCTTTGAAATCACAATACTGCGAACGTTTTTGTAGTTCTGCCATGTAATCACAAATGCTCTCATCTTTTGACTGATTTCTCTTGTGGAATCTGAATCACAAGTGGTTTGGGGTTCAAGTGGTTTTTCAAAGTGGTAACAATCTGATCGAATGTTTTGCTTGACAGTTTATCAGGGCTTGCTAGATTGCATAGAAGATTGTATGTTTTAGCTCCCATTAAACTGAGGAGAACGGAAATGTTTTTTTAATTTTCCATGTTCGCATCGCAATACAGTTCCACTCTTTCAATGTACGCTTCCCAGTCTTCATTAGCGCTATCAAATTCATCAACTTTCCTGACAAAAGCCATTGTCACGTTACTTCACTTTAGCTTCTTTGCGCCTTCTTTTACTGTGTGCTATGCACGTTACTCACGCAGCCCTTTTGCTGGTTGTGACTGTCCCTGTGATTGACTGTTCGTTTTGCTTGCTGCCTGGGGTAAGGTTAACTCATGTCTGAACAATTGTTTACTTTTTTAAAAACTTGTTTTGACCAAAACACTACAATACATAATTCTCAATTCACATACAACCCCTGTATTATTCCATTACTATTATCTAGAAATGCAAATTAACATGAATGTGTGTGTGTGTGTGTGTGTGTGTGTGTGTGTGTGTGTGTGTGTGTGTGTGTGTGTGTGTGTGTGTGTGTGTGAATGTGAGTATGCATGCGGGACAGAGTGTGTGTGTGTGTGTGTGTGTGCATGTGCACGCACACACATTTGTGTGTGAATGTGCTAGTATGCATGTGTGTGTGTATGTGTGTGTGTGGGATCTGACACACCATTAGATGGGCTACAGTTGCCAGCTTATCTCTCTCCGTGTGTGTGTGTGTTCATGTCCCTGGGCGTAGGCTTGCTGAGAAAACTCATGCCTTACCTCAGGTGGGAGTAAGTGCTCATCACACCACACACTACAGTCCAACAGAGAGCAGCAACATATCTCAGTGTCTTAACTGGTCTGGGCTGGTCTGGCCTGACCTGGTTCAATTGGGTCCAGTTTGACATGGGTCAGACTGTGTCTAGCATGGCTGGGCTTGGCAGGCCTGGGGTTCTGGGTGATCACCGCCACCTGCCAGCAGCCAGAGTCCTACCATAGACCTACCATATGCTCATCTCAGCCAAGCTGTGCCAGCTTGGCTGAGATGTGTCAGATCCAACCTCAGCCCATGTTTCCAAAGCATCTCTCTCTCTCTCTCTCTCTCTCCTTATGGATGCAATTGCACTAGAATTGTATTACAACAAGTACAATTTCAAAAGAAATTGTGGTGTGTAGCTTGCTGAAAAGAAAGTTTTTAGTACCTGGTTTATTGGAAATATACAGTAGAGTGACGTTCTGGATGGTTGCCAGGGTGGTTGCTAGAATCAGAAAGAATCACAATCAGAAAGAGGTTTATTGCCACATAAGTTTACACTTACAAGAAAATTGTTTTGGTGGGGGGGAGAGATGAGTCCTATGAGGTGGTGTCGTCCACGACAGGGTTAGGGTTAGGGCGGTTGCTAGGGTGTTATAGGTGGTTGCTAGTAAGGGTGTAATGATTCACAGATACGCATCGGTCCCTTAATGTTCACGGGACCCATATGTTACATTGAGAAAATTGATTAAAACGAAACGTCGATTTACTAACATTTCAAAGGAATTACTTAATGTCTTTTTCTAGTTTCTACCTTTCAAAATGTATCACTACTGCTCTGTAAATAACTGGTCAACTCCGACGCAGCAACTCATCAAAAAATCATCTGCGCTTCCAAGCAATGAACCCAGAACTTCCGCGTTCTGTTCCAGAATTAAAGACATTTCTAAAAAGTAAAAAAGGCAGCTCCGAAACATATCCGTTTTCAACAATGTCATGCAATCGACCATGTTAGGCATAGTTCACAACTTTTTAACGTCATTTTAACGTCTTTTAACGTATCGAAAAAAGTGCCTATTTTCTCACGTGCCCATGGCGCATTGTCTGGACAGCGAGAAGGTACCATGTTTCAGTTATGTACGGCTGGTGTTGCTGTCAAGTTCAACGGCAGCAAACTTATCTGTGTTGATGCGTGGTTGTTTTCTGGACATTGATCATACTGTGCCATTACTTTAACGCTACTTCATGGAGACATGGGTCGGTGGTGCAGGAAGCAGTAGATGATAAACATACGCCAGTGTTTTCTGCGAGGTTAAACGCATCTTGCTGAGGCTTATCTATAAATGTTGGTTCCTCTTATCCCCTTTTGACCCATTACATCAAACTCAATTTGTTGTATCAGCCATTGTGGTGTGTGTGTGTGTGTGTGTGTGTACCTGTCTGACTGACGGATCTGAGGCACATAGGGAACAGCTGAAGAGCTAATGGTCCAGCTGGTGACAGATGGCCTCTCGATAACACTATACCCCCCAAGCCAATACTCACACTCTATCATTCTCTCATTTAAACACACACACACACACACACACACATATACTGTTCACAGAGACACCATATACACAAACAGGGACAAGTACACATACACACACCAACTGGATAGGTAGGTTGTTCAGCCATTAAAACCTACAGTGGCCCTGAGTGTCAAAACACGACATTTCAGAAAACATGACATTTCACAAAACACAACGTTTCTGAAAACACAAGAACATTTCACAAAACAACAACAGTTAACAAAACACAACATTTCTGAAAACACAACAATTTCACAAAACACAACAATATTTCACAAAACACAACAACATTTCAGAAAACACGACATTTCATGAAACACGACATTTCACAAATGACAACAATATTTCCCAAAACACAACATTTCACGAAACACGACATTTCACAAATCGCAAAATTTCACAAAACACAACATTTCCCAAAACACAACAACATTTCATGAAAAACGACATTTCCCAAAACACAACATTTCCCAAAACACAACATTTCATGAAACACGACATTTCACGAAACACAACATTTCACAAAACACGACATTTCACAAAACACGACATTTCTGAAAACACATTTCACAAAATGCAACAGCATTTCACAAAACACAACAACATTTCACAAAACACAACATTTCACAAAACACGATATTTCAGATTACAGATGGAAAAAGTGAGAACACTTATTGTTTGTGATTGGACAGAACCCAAGTCCCTGGCGACATTTCAATGTAATTTCCTGTTTCTATTGTGTACTACTCTCAGCAGTGTCCTTGCACACATTTTAACTGAGTTTGAAAGGATGGAAGAGGAGATTGAAATCATAAGGGAATATTTTAACAGGGGACATTTAAATGATGTAATTCTCGATATGCTTTCAACATATATCACATTAAAATGTCCCATGGACTCAGGAGACGGGGCGGCTACTCTTCAACAAGTGATATCAGAAGGGCCATCTTATCAGAGCTGTGCCGACCTGGGCCCAGTTTCCCGAAAGCGTCGTTAGCCTAAGTGGTTCGTTAAGTTCGTCGTACGACCATCAGACAGTTTTCACACCGTTTCCCGAAAGCATCGTTGCGTAACGACCGTCGTTAAGACGCTCGTAGCTAACGAGAGCTCCAGGGGTACTCGTAGCACTACGAGCGTCTTAACACATCCAATACCACTGAATGTCCAGCTGGTGACGCTAAAGTTACGATAGGCTATAGAGCTTAGTCTATGTTATACCATGGTCTGGTGAATACTCCATTCTGATTGGTTGAAGATTATAGAGCGGAGCTCTATAATCTTATCTTTGATATACACCTAGGAAAGACGTTGACGCTATGAAGACGCTATGGCCATGTTGCTTGGCAACGCCTGCATACGGGAGATATGAAGTAGTCCGCGCGACTTATAAAAATAAAAAAAACCTCACGATTGTAACTCTAAAACACATTAAAGTATTATTAATTGATTAAATATTAACAGAAATGAATGGACGACGCGGAGGCGTGAACCGCGGAGGACGGTTCTGTTAATGGACACCTCGAAGGGCATTAGTTTATACCATGGTCACTTATGAAATAAATAAATATTTAATCAATTAATAATACTTGAATGTGCTTTAGAGTTAAAATCGTGAGTTTTTTTGGTTTTTTTTACAAGTCGAGCGGACTATTTAATATCTCCCGTATGCAGGCGTTGCCAAGCAACGTGGCCATAGCGTCTTCATAGCGTCAACGTCTTTCCTAGGTGTACTTTTCAACCTACACCCTCCAGCCAATCAGAATCGAGTATTCACCCAGACCACGGTATAATATGTATTTCAGCACCGTGTCAGTGGACAGGTACGAGGCTACGATCGATCGTTAGATCTGTGCACGCGCGTTCATGTTAAGAGGAGTTTCGGGAAACGCACGGAAAAAAATAACGATCGTTCGAAAGATGATTCGTAAGAAGCATCGTAAGATGGATCGTACATCGTTATCGGGAAACTGGGCCCTGGACAGATGTTTGGATACAGAACTATGTGGTTGACTTGAAGGCAGAAACATGGCCTCTGTGTTAAAAGGGAGAGGGTAATGCGAATGCTTCGTGAACTGAACGCATGCAGAACCTTGTCACGGACACGTTGTAGGTTTATTAGACACACATAGTATGGGTCCAAATTACTTGTGGCATGTAGACTGGTATGACAAATTAAAACAGTTTAGCATTGCGATATCTGGCTGTATAGACGGGTTCTCCCGCAGAATCGTGTGGCTCAAATGTGGACCAACAAACAACCCCGAAGTAATAAAAAGAACTGTATTAACTGTATTAGAAGTGTTGCTGTTATTCCCATGAGACTGCGCACAGACTGTGGAACAGAGAATGAGACAATGGCTGCCATCTAGTGCACTCTTCGCCATCACCTTCAGGGCCACCATAGTAATCTCTTTGGTGATGGCGAATAGTACACTGGATGGCAGCCATTGTCCATTCTCTTGTGTTTCGTGAAATATTTTCTTAAATGTTGCTGTGTTTTGTGAAATGTTGTTTTCTCAAATGTTGTGTTTTCTGAAATGTTGTTGTGTTTTGTGAAGAATGCCGTTGTGTTTTGTGAAATGTCGTGTTTCGTGAAATGTTGTTTTCAGAAATGTTGTGTTTTGTGAAATATGTTTTCAGAAAAGGTTTTGTTTTCTGAAATGTCGTGTTTTCTGAAATGTCGTGTTTTCCGAAAAGTTGTTGTGTTTTGACCTACAGGGCTACCATAAAAAACCCCTTAGCACATTATTCAATTTGAGTTGAAAGTTTCATGGTGGTTTTGAACAATCTTTAGGCAAACCTTGGTGACAACTTGGCTTTTATACAGGCAATGCAGAAAATAAAAAAAGATAATTGCTATCTTTTATATTTTTATTTTTCACTCAAGCTGTAGCTTAGCTGCTGTCTGGAACATATGCTGATGCTCCAAGGAGTCTTGGTTAACTTGTTTAAGCAACCCTGAATGAAATCATGTTTGTTGAATAGAGCAAAGAGAAAAGCTGTCCTTCCCGAGTCTCACCTGAGAGAACATATCAATACTATGGTTTTTGGCTGTGTGGTCCTAGTGGCGGACTGACTCAAAGGTAACACAAAGTCTTCACTGTGATGCTCCTGCAGCTTCTCAGAAGTTGCTTCTATAACAGTTTTATGGGTAGTTGCCGGCAATAAAAAAAGAGGAGATGCTTATTTCTCCAGACGTTTCCTTCATTAAGTATGACAATAGTGCTTTTGTAAGATCATAGTAGGCATACGGCTTCGCGCCAATGTGAGTCTGCAGGCTTCAGACACTCATTACCTTGTTAAATTAGTCTCAAATTGTACCCGTGTACCAAGGTCTGCTTACTCTAGTGATGCGGCCATGTTGAATGCAGTATATGTCAAAGCAGTCAACCCCCTCAAGCACTCCAGTGAGTGATCATATCCACTCTAAAATGGGAGAATGTGGTTCTAGTTAACCTATGATAATGCATTAATTGTGGTGACGAATAACCCATTTTATTGCATTATATTTGCACTTAGGCCTGTAAGCAAACCCATGAGTCGTAAGCCAGAGAGTGTTGGGGGAGGCAGGTGTAGATGATATAGGTCTGTCGTTTCCCATGTGTACGTACCTGCCTCCGCTGCTGTCATCTAATTATGCAGAGCAAACAAAGCTATTTGCCTGCTGCTGCTGCTGCAAGCAAGCTTCTGTGAATTGTGGTATTTACTCATCAGATGGATCTCTTTAGCTGATTAAGACATTGTACCAAGCGAAACGTGTTGGACATTAACCCGACACGCAATTGAGTCATTAGTAAGTAATTGTTGTGGACAATCTTGGTAAATATGTGTTATTTTGTAAAGCCAGGTTGGACTGTATTTGCTAGCACATAGATCATTTGCTGAGGGTAATATGCAGATGGAGGAGTTCAGCAAGATGATGTGTTGTGCTAGAAGGCACTTTGTATCTAGATGTTAAAGTTTATCCATGCTGTATCCCTAAAGCTCTGCAATTTATTCTTTTTCTTGAACAATAATATAAGGTGTAGCAGTTGTTCCTGCTACATGCCATCTAAGTGGCATTTGCTGGGGCCCTCTGACACAGGTAGTTGTTTTGGAGAGAATATCCATTTATTGGAAATGGCGAGATGTTAGAAGCCGAGCAGATGTTGCAAGCTGTCATGACAATGGCTCCCTCCTGAGTGTGTGGTGATAGCTGGTCATCCTGGGTGCCATGATTGCTCATGCACCACAGGTGTGCAGCCCCATCCAGCTCCAGAGTCTAATCACTTGGGCCAGGTGAGGCTGTAAACCAGCTATCTCACACACACACTCCACATAATGTACTTCAAATCAATTTGAATAAAAGTACTCTGACTAATTAATTGAAATTACCGCTTAAAATATGTGGGTGCGCACATGAGTGTAGCACAGTTTTTTCTATGTGTTCAGGGTCTCATCCGATCCTATATAGTATAAATTAATGCAGATTAATGTTGCCATTTATTAAAACCATATCCTATGTGATCCTTTGTGGTTTACTACCATTTTGATTTTGCAATTGCAAATAATTTGTTTTTAGTCATTTGAAATATATGTTCATTTGTGAATCTGAAGACAAATTGTAATTTCGAATAATAATGATGAATAATAATTCAAGTTTTTTCTCTATACTTTTCTATACTACAATACTTTTCTCATCATGAGACAAAACCATACCCAAAAACAATAACAAAATGACCCATGGACCTAAGCATAAAGTGAATAACTATTTTTGTTCACTCAGGAGTGAATTTTCTTTTAAGTTAAGTATAATATGTTTAATAGGTTTATTGAGAGCATACAAGCTGAACCCTGTTCTTGTTTATCCTCTAGGACTATGTGATCAGAGTGGTGAACTGAGGCTCAGTGGACCAGTTGATGCTGCTCATCCTCCATCCTCACCACCTCCTGCTGCAGGGACATCCCAGAGGGTCTACTCCATCCACCAGAGGTCAACACCTGCATCCCTGATCCTTCCCCTGCCCCTTGACACTGATTCCTCTCTGAGCCTGACTTTGGCCCCCTGCCCTCTAGCCCATGAGGCTCAACCTATAGCCCCTCACGTGCACGGCACTCTGATTCCCACCTCGCTTCCTAGCCCAGCCATTAGTTCCTGGGTCCCAATGGAAGATCCTCACAAGTCAACCCTGCCACTGCCTGTTTCCCTGCCCCTGTCATCCACAATGATGGAGCCTGGCCCTGTGTCTGCCCTGACAGATGAGTGTCTTCTACAGCCTAGCCGAACCTGCCTTGGCTGTTTCATTGAGACCACAGACCATAACTCCATCCACGAAACCCCCCATGACCCTACCACCATCCCTGACCCAGAGCCAGGATTAAGTGTGAGGATAGGGGATGTGGGTCGAGAGGACTTCTCTGACATCAGCAACATAAGCATCCAGTGCCTGAGCCATGCTGGGGAAGCTGGTAGCCACTATGGAGAACAGCTCCTCTCTGATCAGCTCCTCAACTTCCCTCTGCCTAAAGCCGCTGGTGAGGGCAAGAGAGGGGACGGAGACAAAATAACAGACTGTGATGACCCAGAAGATGATGCAACCACAAAAAATCTATATGAGGGGTTGTTACTGGACAAGGTGAGCGGAGAGGAGGTTCTGTTAGCTAATGCTGGTCAGGATTGGGGCTACTTTGAGTCTTTCATCAGTGAGAGCAAAATGGAGCTCCTGGACCTGTGCTCCAAAAATGAACTGTCAGTGAACCTCTTCTCTGAGGAGGATGTCGATAATCTATTTGATGATGAAGATGATGACTCCACTTTAAGCAGTGATGTTTGTTCCCTAAAGATTCGGTATGAGTCTTTCCAGGACAACATGAGGGAGAAAACAAATGTTCTCCAAGAGGAGACCCAGTTCAATTTCTTCCCGAGTGTCCTGGCCAATTGTGGCAAGAAAGAAGATGGAGTAGTTGTGCCAAAAAGGGGTGCAGAGAAACACCCACCAAAATCTGATGAACTCATACTAGTGGCCGAGCAGGTTGAGAAAGCCGGGGACTGCAGTAGTGGAAGTCCCCTTGATGGCTCCCAAGGCTCACCCATGTCCACACCTAAAGTAAACTACCTACTGGACTTCAACTCCACCGAGGAATCGGGCGAGTATAGTGACGACAGTTCCTGCACTGCTTCCTCTTCAGACACCCTGCAGGAGGGGAAAATAAAGAAAGGCCACTCCAGAAGGTTTCTAAGCCCCTCCAATCCTCTCAACTATGGCTTGCGCTCCAAGAGGAAGGTCCGATACAGTGATGACTACCTATACGATGTTGACTCAATTGAGAGCGAGAAAAACACAGAGAAGAAAGAAAAGGCGCCCTCAGGTCAAAAAGAAGAGGAGGATGTAGACTGGTGTCCCAAGAAACGCCGGAAATCCTGCCGTAAAGAGCCTCCCGTTGTCATCAAGTACATTATCATCAACAGGTTTAAAGGAGAAAAACACATGTCAGTGAAATTGGGAAGAATGGATCCTGTGGAAGATAGCGTGAGCTTAAATGCCGACTCAGTGAGCAAGTATGAAACATTAGCTCCTCTAAAGAATTTCTGGCAAGAGAGGCAGAGAGAAAGAGAGGCGAAACTTAAGCTGGCTGCCAGAGATAAACGGCAATGCAGTTTCCATCTAAATGGACGCCATCATCGCCCATTCAATTCCAGTCACCCCAAAAGGAAATATAAGATTGCAAATAGGCTTAAGGTTCAGAGGATTCACATGGTGGAGCAATCAGCAACAAGACCGGGCTCCTCTCTCTCTGATCAAGGCCATGGAGGTGTCATTAAAGAGGAGGCCACCCCCATGGACATAGCAGGAGGAACAGAAGCCCCCACCTACTCACTCACATTAGACTCTAACGCCATTGCACAGGCAGTCACAGCCAAGAGTCGCTCCCAGGAGAGGGAAGAGAGGGAGGCGAGGTTGGGAGGAAATGCAACAGGCACGATACGGAAATTCAAAAGTGAAGCCCGACTGAGGATCCTAAAAATGAAAGCAGCTGAGGGAAAGGAGGGGAGGAGTGTGACAAATGGAATGCATGCCTGTGCCACTGTGGCACAGATTGAGGGCCCTACCGCAGGGTTAGGAGAGGCAAGCTCAAACACAGTCACAACCGATTTCTCTGACACCGCTGCCACTAATAATCCAGCTGAGGAGAAATGTCCTTTTGTTTCCTCCACTTGCTCCCCTGACAAAGGTACATCATCAGAGGAGGTGGAGGCTGGGGTATCTGTCATCCCGGGGGGCTACCTGCAGACCCTGTTAGATGGCACAGACTCCTCTGGTGGAGCAGCCATCTCTTATTTCCCCCAACAACCCTCCAGGCAGCAGTATCCTCTGGGTCTGTCTCTAGAGGGGAAACAGTTTACTTCAATGCAGCTGGCTCAGAGCTGCGTCCTCTCTCCTCCCTCAGAGTCTGAGCTACAACAGTCACCCCAGAACTGCCCGAACTTTCCCCAAATGTGGCATCCTCAGCTTTGCCCCAGTCACAGCCAGAGTTTTGGGCCCAAGACCCCCGAAACTCCCATTTTACCCAACAACTTCCCTACTGCATTACCCCTGAATGACAGCTTGCCCGTATCTAACTATAACCAACTGAGTTCTGAGGCTGACAGGCTGCTTTATGAGAAGAGCTACCTAGCTGAGGCTGGACTGCAGCCCGGGGCAGATATGCAAGTATGTCAGTCTGTCGCTCTGGAGGGCCAGGTGCAATACCAGAGAGGATCGCTGTGTACAGACAATGGCAGGCTCATCAGCTATGACTCAGTGGGCTCTCTGTCAGCCTCCTCCAGCAATTACAGCTCCCTGAGCCTCAAGTCTAGCGAGCGCGAGGGTGATGAGGAGGGCCGAGACAACTTCCTAGCTCACTGCAGTCCGAAAGTGGTGATTCAGCAGAGTGTGGATGCCCTGACCCCTCTCAGGGAGTCCTCAGACCTACTAGATATCTCAAACTTCACCCCTGACAAGTTTAGGCACTCGTCACTGTCAGAGCTCTCCCCTCCCGAGACCCCCAACCTGTCCCCCCAGGTGGTGTGGCGTGAGATAAAGATGGCAGGGAAAGCTGGGGAATATCAGGAGGGGAATGATTCAACACTGGACAACAGTAGGGAGGTGAAGTGGAACTGTGATGTTATTCAGCAGCAGGAGCACAGCGGTTCGTACACAGTGGAAGATGGCCAGTTCACACTGCAACACTTTAACAGTGAGGGAGGCTTAGGTTTAGATAACAAGGTGTTGGTTAGTACAGACTTTGATGAACACACTACTGAGATGAATGGTATAAAAAGCACAAAGTCAAAGAAAAAAGGCAGTTACAAACAAACACCTGCAGGACAAGGCCCTAAGAAGAGCCGGGCCCCTAAAGCAGCAAAGACAGAAAAGGTCAAAGTTCCAAAACAGAACTCCCGCTCCACCAAAAAGATTAAGGCCATGTTAGAGGGTAAGGCTGCAAAGAATCAGGCAGGCAGTTGTGGCACAGGCCTAACTGACAGTAGCAGCACTGGGGACTGGTCTGGCACCGGATGGTCAGAGAACAACAATTTGGTAGGAGATGACCAGAGAGAATTCGAGGAACCCTCCAACATTCTGTCCAACATTGTATCTGGCATGGCCGAGGTCCAGAGATTCATGATGGCCTCCATTGAGCCATTATGGGACCCAATGTCTGAGGCCTGTATAACCCCTGAGGCAAATAGCCTCAACCTAAAGACCCTCAAAATCTTGGCTGGCACAGAGGCTGACCTGAAGAAAAAAGGAGCCCTGCTAACAGGGGCTGGGAGAGGGAGAAAGGCTGGGGGAAAGGGAGGCAAAAACCAGGCCAAATTCAATCCGTCCCACCCCTTATTCCCTCAACTTGCTCTGGGCTGTAATATGTTTGATAAGCCTAACTTTATTAACCCCGGGCCTGCACACAAAAAGTTGTACCGCCACAAGACCAGTGCAAAGTTCCCTCGGATTGAGACACTGAAGGGGAAGCGAGCTGAGAGAGACCCAAATAAGGACATAGCTCTGATGGCCTCTTTTGAGACACTGAGGTAATATTTTGTTATTGACTGCTGTTGCACCCCCCCCCACTTCTCACCTACCCCCACTACCTGCTCAGCCCCCCCCCCCCCCCCCCCCCAGCATACCTACACTGATGCTATGCCAGAGCTGCATGACTTCTACGTTCCCCCTGATTACCCCCCACTACCTTTTAACCCCCGAAGAGGAAATTATTATCTGCATGAAAAAAAAACTTCTTGTACTTTGCAAACTACCTATTGAGTGATTGTGTCAAGCTTGATTGAGATTTGAAACGACCATGGCTGCATTTTTCTTGCTTTTGTTGTTTCTGCTTTGGTTGTTCCTATAGTTGTTTCAGTTTTATTTTTTGTCTGAAAAAAAAGATTAATGAGCCTTGAAAAAACAGTTCTGTCGCCTTTTTGAATAACTTTTGTTTTTGTATTTCTCAGCAAAATGAGCTGCCCTGAATTATGTATTTATTCCCCCCTTTTCCCCTAAAGATGTAGCTATTGAAAACAAATGCATTGAGTGACATCTACGCACCCCTCCTCCTCATCTGTTTTTGTATGCAGAAAATGGATGTCCTGTTGTTGCTGTCCTTCATACACTGCCTGGCTTATTTCGAGAGGGAAAACGACAAGTAATGAGCCTTGTTTAAGCCCAAGACATCTTTTCCACAGGATGGGACCATTTTGTAATCGATGACATATCAAACATTGTCTTGAGCCTTCTTTTTCTTCTTCTCAATGTTGCAATGACTCCCCATTTTGTTTTGTTTTTTATCAAGCATTTTTGTTATTTTCCTCTGGAGTTTAAAGACGATCTGGTGATCTAAATTTACAGTTTTATGTTTGCAAATTCACAAAAGCTCCTACAAAAGAGTATTTTTGTCAATGTTGTTGTACAGGGACATGCAATATTTGCAAAAAAAAAAATAAAAAAAATAATTATTATCTTAAAATCAATGTGCCAAAAGTAACAATGCTGTGTAAATGACCTCTTATATATGTGTGAATATTGGCTATTCCTCTTTTTTATCCATTGGAATATTGGCTGCTCGGGTCGGAAAATCCTGATAGTGACTTGCCACTCCTTCATTTTGGACTTTTCTCTCTTCTCTGATGAAAGGCATGACCAAGCTGGCAGTGGTCCAACGCCACTCACTAAACCAAAATAGAAAGACTCCGAAATCTTCTTTCCCACACGTTTGCCAAATTCAGTTTTACCTCGACATCTGCCTGGCTCTGAGTAGCTTAAAAAGGGGAGGTTAAGGGGAGATTATTATTATTTTGAAGGCTACTGTGACGGAAGATGTAAAAAGGAAATGGGTCTGGGCCGACAGGAGTGCAGCAAGTTTTTGCAGGGTGGGGCACTTGAAATGAAAGGCAACTTAATTGTCAATGCACGCATTAATGGTAAATGCAATCATGACATAATGTTTTCTGCAGTCAGATTTCATGTGAATGCATACAAAGTGAGAATGGAATCAGTAATATTAGTGAAAGGAAGTGTCTTTACATTTTTACTCCGCATGACAATTTCTGTTCTTTTATTGCCTGATTTGTTATTTTGGATAGAACTTTGTTTGATGAATATAGTAGTCGTTAAGTTAATTTGGTCTCTATTGTTTTTAATGTATGCATCATATAATGACAATAGAAGCAAAAGGTCCCCAAACCAGTCATATCAATTACAGTCTGGTCATATTTGCTGCCTCATTGCATTGAAGTGCACATCACATCAGAACATCCATATTAAAATGGGTTGTGAATCCATATAATCAGTTGTAAATTGCTGGAAAACAAGACTATCATAATGTTCGCAACAAAGGGCAATTTTAATGTTACCCTATTGCAACAAGCATTTGTGATTATGTACATTTCTCAAAATAAAAAAAAATGAAATACTGTTAAGACATACTACATTAAATGGATATTGTAATTCAGATACACTGTATGGTAGAATAACCATACAATATGTTTTCTAGATCCATTTTAATACTATATGCATCCATACTACAAATATACATTTCTTGAATAGAAATAAAGAGCCAATACAATCACTTTTTGCTGCATATTTTAACTACAAATCTCCTTTCAATCTTCCTCGACTGTATGCCTTTAATTTCCTTCTCCAATATCTGTTTGAAACTGAGCACTAATTAACTATGACTGCATGAAGATGTGCCAACATATCGACACTTGATTTATGAAAAAGGCCTTGTCACTTTGGCTATGGTAATTCTGAAGCACAGGAGGATGGAGGATGGATCTCTTGCATAAAGGCAAGAATCATAATCAAACTGTTCTGTCCATGTTTATGTTTCTCTCTCTCTGTGCCATACTACTTTGGTTGTTCCTTTGTTACTAGTGTATCAGGGTTAGGACCAAGACAAGCTGCTGAAGGAAAGCGCCACACTTAGTCTGCCTTCACTCATTTTTGCCTATTGTCAAAATTGAATGTACTTTTCTGAGTTCATAATTGTCGTTTTCTTTGTTATTTTGTTTCTTTATTTTTTTTGTTGAGATGTGCCACTGTTGAGCTGCCTCATGTTAATGGTGCTAAGAAAGTTGACAATTCTGTTTTGTTTTGTTTTATTTTGTTTTCCCAGAGATAACAAAAAAAGAAATGCAAAATACATTAGGTACCTAACCCTCTTTATGAATGTATATTATATTGTTATTTTATGTTTGATGTGTTCACACCATGATTCTATGAAATTATTTGAAATTACTTTTGGTCTTTTCATTAAAATAATACCGAGCTTTATATATACTGTCTAGAGTCACCAGAAAGGATCTTAATGAACTCTTGACACTACAAAATCTTGTATATTTTTTGTGTGCCAATTTGTAACATATTTTGTAAGTGTATATTTTTCTTAGAAAGTGCTGTGAAGTATTTGTGTGTGTGAGTAACCTTTTATGCGCCTCTACAGGCAGTGGAAAGGATATACAATGACAAGTTTCTGGTTTTAAAAACCAAAATATGAAAGTATTGACAGAAAACTAGAAATATTTACATTTTGTTGGTACGTTTTGTAATAAGACCATGATCTTGTTGTGAGAGTGTTGTGTTACTGTGCAAAACACAAATAAGCAAAGAAAAAATAACTTGCAAAAAAATCTAATTTGTGAAGAATTTGCTGTTTTATAGATTTTCATGTAAATTATTTGAGTATCATTTTGTTTTTAGTTTTGTTTGTTTTTGTTGTAACTGTTGCAAAGGTTTTAAATATTTGTGATCAAGCCTGTATGGTGATAATGTAATATTGGTAACTTGCTGAGTTTTGTAATAATGTTTATGGAGTAAATATACAAATTAAAATACGATTTTGAATGCTGCTTTCTGAAGAGATTTGGGTTGTGTTTTTTCCACTTATAATAAGGTTTTATTCCTTAATGATTGCTTAAAAGGGTTAGTACATTTTGGTATGTTTAAATCATGTTTGAAGAATAAAATCACCAACTACATGGTGTCATAGGAAGAAAAAGAGCCAACTACCCTGTACCAAGGTGTTAATTGGAGGATTCATAGACGTCGGCATATCATTTCTGCTCAACTCCTCGTTTGGCTCATGTTTTTTTCGATTTCATAACTAATTAGCACACAGGGTCAGTCATTGCGAGAGTGATTGCTCATCCATAACTCTGCTGCGGTCTGCTCTGGAACACATTTTGGCATGCTTAATTGGAGTTGAAGATTCTGCCTCAGATCATAAACACACCCTGTGATGTGCTCCCTAATATTCAGTCAGTCAGGTAGTATCAGCTTTGTTGTTGCTCTTAAGTCATCCATAGCGAATCAGTGGGATCGGCGTGCAAATTATAAAGACAGAATGTATTGTAATGTGTTGTGCAACTTATCAGGTATACGTCACATTTCAGTCCAGGCTCTGGTGCTTGGTGGCCCTGGAGTTTTCTAATTAGGTCAATTGTGTTTTGAGACAAAGAAGAAAAAAAACAGTAGCAGAAATTGACTAATTATGTGCAACCAGAGGCTGGTATCCAGCCAAATGATACACAAAACATGGATTCCAGCTAGCTTCACCCTTTATATGTTTTTGTTGAGTGGGATAATTAACCATCACAGTGACACTGGCTAAAGGCCTACTGGACTGAGAATGATGATTTAAAAAAATAAATATTTGGTGATCAGATATAGCCATTGAAAAATTAGCACACTAAGAAGACAGATATGTATGAAACTATGTGTTATTAACATGAGATCAATGGATTATTTACTAAACTATTATTAGGCCTACTTACAATATGTCCTACAATGAAAATACTAATAAGTCAAAACTCTCACTCTCTCATTCTATGAGCACCAGGGCCAGGAGACAAATCTGATTTGCCATACGTTTGCCAAAACAAACACATAATTTAAGAAATGTAATAAAATAATATTAGATTACATTATTAAACTGTATTGTCATTGCCATAGTGCAGCACAGCAAAATGCAGTTTAGCATCTAACCAAGAGTGCAAATAGTCATATTATCAAGGAGTGAAATTGGCCAGTAATTCAGTTAGCAGGTATGTACAGGTACAGTGTGAAGTTATATCAAGCATTAATATTAACACTTTTTTATTTATATATAAAATAATACCTTTCTTAAACATATGCCTATAAACATGCTATGTTTTATTAATAACGTTAGTCACATACTGTGTCCAGTCACACCAGCACTACCTCTTCTCGCCGCGCAGTGGCGCTGCAGTTTAGCGGCGGCGCTCGGCATTCCCGAAACAAACATCCCCTTCCAGCCTCACGCGCTCCCCCAGTTTCCGGAATATCGTCGCTACGCTTCAACGAGAGAAAATGGACTCCTGAGATTGCACACCATTATCCAAGCGAAATTCGTAGGGAGGGTTTTTTTTTTTTAAAAAGACACAACGTTCAAACGTACGTCCCAGCAAGGCGCTCCCAGACTCGACAGGTAAACATCCGCACGACTCACTCAACGCCGCGAAGCCGCACGACGCCGCAGACGTGATGAATAGTTCGCTGGCTAATGCTAAGGCAGCGGTCATTACCGTCATTAGCGTCGTTGGACGTCGCTAGCGGGGGGGTGCTAACGCGAGCTAACACATTTTTTTAAACGTGTATATTTGGCGCATCCGCCGCGGCGTGTGTGCCGCGTGTCGCCGCCGCCGCTCGAAGGACGGGTTGTAGTTTTATGGACGCGCGACGCGAGCAGCTGCTCCGGCAGTAAGTTAGCCACAGGACCGGATAGTTAGCACTGCTATGCTAACCACAGTTTAGCTCCAGGACACCAACGTAACAACGTCGATCGCATGGCGTCTGTCGTTATAACGACGTGGTGTTATGTGTGTGTGTGTGTGTGTGTGTGTGTGTGTGTGTGGAGAAGTTTGATGTTGTCTGGGTGCTGCTGTTGGGGATGTTGTGCTGCTAGCTAACGGCAGCTAATGCTATGGAAACTTGGTATGGGGCTGAGAATCTAAGCTAGGTAGCTAGTCCATTAGCGTAGCTTGTTGGATGATGCCATTTTGTTTTGGTTTTTTTTTCTCTCTCAATTACGGCCAATTCCGTGTCTAACGTGGCCTTTAAACTCAATGGCTCTCTGGCGATGCGTCTTTTAGTCGAGTAAAGCCGTAAGCATGTGCATGCGTGGGGTTGCTGTATCCATTTGGGCTGTATGTTGTAAACAAACGGTAGGACCATCGTCAGAGTAGTATGCTATCCATATACTTGACCTCAGATTGCATTATATGTGAATCCATTTGGTAATCTATGTCATATTAGAAATCCGAATGTAATTAGAAATGGGAGCAGATTTTCTGCAAAGCAGATACACATGCAAGAAGGGTTAGCTAAATGAGATTAATGCTTAGTTCTGCTAAGTGCACATAGTGTGAAGTAGTCCATCCTACTATATCGTCAAAACCTTGAAATGAATACAGGTTTGCCATGTGCATGTTGTGAAGGTGATCGATCAGTAGGTCTTTTTACCGATTACATATCTCATTTTTTTTACAATGAAAATGTGTGTGTAATATATATATGATATTGACACTCGTGTTGTTATCCTTTCCCACAGTAACTGGATCCGGGTTGCGGGAACTTGACCTCTCTCCATTTCTGCATCAATGGAGGGGTCTGACGGCTCAGAGCAAAGTGGCAGCGACCAGTCAGAATCTCAGCGGCGAAGGCAGCTGGACCGCCTTGACAGGGAGGAGGCCTTCTACCAGTTTGTCAATAATCTCAGCGATGAGGATTATCGCCTCATGAGAGACAACAACCTTTTGGGCACCCCAGGTAATAAACATTGACCGGATATTGACAAATATTATAACCCAGCCTCAATGTATCGATGATGAAGCTATGACCAATTATCGTCCACAAACAAACCAGAGGCCTTGGGGAGTGCACCA
Source organism: Merluccius polli (assembly GCA_030340625.1). Classification (NCBI taxonomy): domain Eukaryota; kingdom Metazoa; phylum Chordata; class Actinopteri; order Gadiformes; family Merlucciidae; genus Merluccius; species Merluccius polli. Next base: position 58,628 of record JAOPHQ010001198.1, read on the forward strand.
GGCCTGTGACACACTTGTTCATGTAACAATGTGTTGGATGTCTTCCTGTTCTATATCACATTCACAGTATTGCTATTGCATTGATTTATCACCAAGGGGTGTAGCATGGCCATGTTGTCATGTTCTAGTTTAATAGAAGGGTTGTTTTGGTTGACTTTTGGTGAAGGAAGCAAGTCTTTGGCTTGAGTACATTGACACATTAAATGAGCAGAAGCCTCTGGACTACTGGAGACACCCATCCGTTTCTGTCCCAGGCCATCGGAGGGGGAAATGTAAGTTCAGAGCATCCTTTAGCAAAGCACCATGCAAGGAGAGCGCTTTGAATGGGCAGCGGCTTGTCCTGGTATGTCTGGTGGTTTTCAGTACTGTCCTGTTCTTGTGTACAACAAAAGACCAAACGACTACTTTAGAAACGCAGATCTTTCCTGTGAATCGCCATAGCTTGCTCTCAGCTGCATTCTTTTGAGAGGTCTGTGATGACACTTAAGACAACCAATGCTTGATTATTTTATGTCCATATTTACCATAGTTATTTTATGTCCATTAAACATTTAAAAAACATTATTTTCCCCCAGGTGAGATAACAGAGGATGAGCTTTTGAGTCGACTTCACCAAATCAAAGATGGTCCAGAGCAGCTGAATAGCAGCCCTAGCCCTGAAACTGGAGAAGCCACCGGTGGTGAGTTTTCAAAATGTAATTTTAAACCTGTTGTTGAAATAAACAAAATCGCATCCAGCCCAAATATTAAAAATCCCTCCTCCGACTTGTCCACAGAAACCCCAGGGGGCTCCGAGGATTCCTCCAACGGTGACACGCTGTTGGACTGGCTGAACACCGTGCGGCGCACAGGGAACACGACAAGAAGCGGTCACCGTGGCAACCAGTCATGGCGGGCCGTGAGCCAGACCAACCCGAACAGCGGCGACTTCCGCTTCAGTTTAGAAATCAACGTGAACCGCAACCTAGCGGAGCAGCAGGCGGCCGCTGCAGCAGAGGGCGGTCAGGAGACTCCAGGGGCTTCAGAGGAGGAGGCGGCGGCGGCGGCGGCAGCAGCGGCGGTGGCGGTGCCTGCAGCAGCAGTGCCTGAGGCAGAGGCAGAGGCGGAGTCACAGGCGGTGCCCATGGAGGTCGAGGAGGTGGTGGAAGAACCGGTCGTTGAAGAGTTGGCTGTCATAGTGGAGCCGGAGCCTGAATTAGAAGAAGCTGTGGCGCCGGAGGTGCAACCAGAACCATCGAGTCCCCCTGTCGAGCCCATCGTCCAATCCCCCCCTAGTCCCCCGCCGCGTCGAGCACAAAGGAGAGCCCGCAGCCCCAGTCCGGAGCCACGCAGAACCAGGGCCCGCACAGCCAGGAGTCGCTCCCCTCTTAGCCTGGAAAGGCTGGATGGTCTTCCTCACCTCCGCCACGCCCCCCGCCCCATCCCTGCCCCTGTGGTGCCAGCCGAGGGCAGCTCTAGGACTCGACAACATGTGCCTTCCAGGCAGAGCAATCCCGAGTATGAAGCGCAGCCGGCGGTAGCGGAAGCGGCGCCCGCTGTGGAGGCCCCGAGTGCGGGACCTCAGGAAGGAGAGGCCGGGGGTGCGGAAGGGGGAGCAGGGGGCCGGCGGCCACCCACCATCATGCTTGATCTCCAGGTGCGTCGCGTGCGGCCAGGCGAGTACCGCCAAAGAGACAGCATTGCGAATCGCACGCGCTCACGGTCCCAGAACTCAAACAATACCTTCCTGTACGAGAGCGAGCGCGGCGGCTTTCGCAGGACCTTCTCGCGCTCAGAGCGTGCTGGCGTGAGGACCTACGTCAGCACCATTCGCATCCCCATCCGGAGGATCTCTGACGCCGGTCTGGGCGAGGCCACCTCCATGGCACTCCAGTCAATGATTCGTCAGATCATGACCGGCTTCGGTGAGCTCAGCTACCTCATGGACTCGGACTCTGAATCCTCGGACTCGAACCGCGGAGCCGGCACGCCCGCAGAACCGACCGTCGAGACGCTCAACAATCCAGATGGCGCTGGCGCGCCTGTGGCGGAGGAGCCACCCGTGGGTGCCGTTAGTGCAGGGGAGGCGCGGACAGTTGAGAGGGACTTAGAGGAAGGCCTGACCTCCGGTCCGGCCGGAAGGGAAGGCGGGGGTGGCGGAGGCGGCGGCGGCGGCGGTGTTGGTGGCTTCAGGGCCCGGCCCAGACCCCCCATCAGCATGGAGGAGCCCAGTTCTCTGCCGTTCCTCCGGCTCGCTCACTTCTTCCTCCTCAACGACGACGACGAGGACCAACCCCAGGGGTTGACCAAAGAGCAGATTGACAACCTCTCTATGCGTAACTTTGGGGAGAGCGATGCCTTGAAGACTTGCAGCGTGTGCATAACGGAGTACGCAGAGGGCAACAAGCTGAGGAAGCTACCCTGCTCCCACGAGTACCACGTGCACTGCATCGACCGCTGGCTGTCGGAGAACTCCACCTGTCCCATCTGCCGCCGGGCCGTGCTCGTATCTGCCAACCGGGAAAGCGTGGTTTAATGTAATGTAATGTAATGTAATAGAGCTGGATTGTATATACAGATGGCGGTGGCACACTGAAGAGTAGTGTGGGCCTTTCTCTTCATTAAGTTAGGGTATCTAATGCCTCATTTCTGTGACAGGTGGTTAGGACATAATTCCCCAGCTTTGGTTATTTTTATTTTATTCCCCCCCCCCCCCCCCCCATGCAGTGATGAGTGGGTGGCTCCGGATGCTCCACAGATTTGTATCAGCAGATATTTCTTACGGTTAGGCGGCGGTGCATCTCTGGTATTTATTAACCAACATTTTGATTTAACTCTTAGTGATCTGCTTTTTTCCATTGTCCTAAGCCAAGGCGCTCCATCACAGGTTTTGTCCATTTTGTCTGTAATGACAAAAGAAAAACCTTTTACAGAGACTACAAACCATGGTAGTTTGTAGTTTCAGCACTTCATATTAATAAATATTTTGTATTAGCGCTGATATGTGCCTAATAGACCGTAACTATTATTTATTCCCATAAGTTTGAAAGTGTTTTGAAACTATTTTTTCACTGCATGCAGTTAAGAAGAGTCATCGCCTGAAAGTAAAAAGAAAATGAGCTTACAAAAAATTGAAGAGATACTTTCCATCGATATAATGGTGTTTTGGTTGTGAGAGCGAGGCGGGTGAGATCTTATTTTAAACATTGGAGTATATGGGTCATAAATCAGTGCATCCCATAGTTTTGCATATCTATAAATACTCAGATTTACACAGAGCTGACAAAACATCTACACGGACATGGAACTCATAAAGGATGCATAAAGTATGAACTGTCAATTTTCCCTTCATACGTCAACTGAAAGAAAGTATTGATATTTTTTTGAGAGGCATGAACTGTCAAATGTCAAAGCTTGTTGAATTCTTTTAAATACAAAATGTGGAAGGTTGTACAGTGTTTGGGGGAGAGATGTGCAAAACGGTTATTTTGGAATGTGTTTATTTTGGAATCTTATTGCATCTTTATACACAATAATGTAAAATGACAGTCTTTCCATTTCTGAAATTAGAGATGTACCAATTCATGCATTACTTTAACGCCAGGTTTTAAAATAAGGTGTTGGTATTTTTCTTTATTACTAATGTCAAGTATCAAGACTAGATAAGAACAAGTACTACCCCCATCTACATTCTGCAGAAAAATAAGTGATGGGATGTTTCCCTGTCATGTCACACTCGTTGGCTCTTCAATATAGAAGAATCCTGTTTTCAAACACGTCGGTCCCGTCACCTTGATACTGCCATACTTCTTTGTAGCTGTGTAAAAAGAATGTACTGGAAAATTGTTCTCGGACTTAAAAAATAAAGTAGTCTGCATCGGTAATGGCATAAAGTGCTATTTGTCTATCTCTAGCTACATGAAATGAAGTGGTGGGCCTGTCCGACGGGGGGGGGGGGGGGGGGGTGTATGTGTGTGTGTGTGTGTGTTGGGGGCCCTACCTACAGTACGTGTCATTCTTCCATTCTTAAACCTGAGATGTTTTGAGTGTCCAAATGTCTTCCTCCCAGGAGACGCTTAACGGTGTTTACTCACTCTGTCCCCTACTGCTTCACGTGTGAATGCTCCTTATCTGGAATGTCGGTGTGCAATACTTTAAAAAAAATTACAAAAAATACACGAAAACCTGAAATTAGATGAACACAAACCATAATATAAATGTGTATAGTATTCCTTAACTATTGTAGACTGTTAAGATCGCTTAAATAAATACTTGTTACTTTTTATGTGTGTTTTTTTTTTTGGATTTGTTAATTGGTTACTGGACAACTGATCTGATTTGGGTTTTTTATTGTATGCTGTGGGGTTATGGATGAGACATGACATTGGGTCATATGAAGTTGTCTTGAAGTATCTTGAAAGGCAGAAGACAGCGTTTGACATGTGCCACACTAATATATTAACACATCTTGCCAATATTGCTTCATCAATTTATATAGTATTTCGGCTTCTGCATCATCAGCTTTAATCTTTGAGTTACTACCAGAGCTAATAAAGAGGTAACATCTTTATTACTACCTCATATAGAGAAGTTATTACGGTAATGCGCATTGGCATTGCGCAAAGAAGGAAGTGAGTTAGAAAAAGATGGCGCTCCGGACGATTGGGAATCGTTTCTTTAACTTTCATTTGGCATATGTCAAGGTATGTCAAGATCAATTAATATATGCAAAGTGGTTACATCGGTCTAATATTTAACGGTCAACGTTGACGAATACTACATGTGCTGTACGTTTGAGACTACACATCTGGGCAACTTTGCAATGTGGTTGTGTATGCGGAGTACCGTAATTGCTGTAATTTATTTTTAACATTTTGCAGACGCTGTCTACTACAACATTACAATGCAGACTTGGGAGTACGTGTCCCGTCGAAGTGAGCCATCTGGACCATTTGGTCCTGACGGTGAAAAGTGTGCCGGACACCATCAACTTCTACTCCTCAGTGCTTGGCATGAAGGTGATCACCTTTAAGGTGATTGTGGTTCTGATATACTACAGTTTACTGAGTAGCCACTAGGTGGCAGACTCCGCTTAATAATGAAAGGAATGTACCTCTAGCAAGTTGTAACATTTAATAGCTAGACTGGATATGTGTTACATTTCAGATATCTACAATGGCATTCCTCCTATCCACAATTGTCATTTCAGATGCCCACGACGTCATTCTTCCTAGGGCAAATGACACATGTGTATTGAGCTTTCGATTTCAGAAATCCACAATTGCATTTTGGATATCCAGAATGTTCATTCTGGATATCTGCAATAGAGGTCTTACTAGGAAAAACTCCCATTTCAGATATCTACAATCCAGTTGTTGCTAGTCATAACTGAAGTGAGCCATTTTGGTATTCATTATATTTTTGCTACAGATATCCACAATACATTTGTAGATAATAAATCTGCAATTGCATTGTTTCTAGTCGTAATTCTAATTGTAGATATCCGTAATGACATTTTTACTAGTCACAATGTATTTTGGATATCCAAAATTACATTATGGATATCTGGAATGGTTTTTCATTTTGGATATCTGAAATTCAAATTACGACTAGTAACAACTGGATTGTAGATATCTGAAATGGGAGTTTTTCCTAGTAAGACTTCTAATGCAGATATGCATAATGCAGAATGAGTTCCATTCCATTCTGGATATCAGAAACGCAATTGTGGATATCTGAAATCGAAAGCCCAATACACATGAATGGCAAAAGTGACGTCATTTGTCCTAGGAAGAATGACGTCGTGGATATCTGAAATTACAATTGTGGATAGGAATAATGTCATTGTGGATATCTGAAATGTTAATTTTGACTAGGAATAATTGAATTACGGATATCTGCAAACCATATCCAGTCTAGCTATTAAATGTTAAAATGGCCACTTATACTTTGTAAGGATTTTTAGATATCTTAAATGTAGTTTTGACTAGTACAATCAAATTTGTAGATATCTTGAAATACTAGTAAGAATGTTATTGTGGATATCTTTAATTACCATTCTGACTAGTGAGAATACAATTTTGACTACGAGGAATGCAATTATTGATATATTAAAATGTAATTACAGATAGTAGTGGGTTGATTAAATGTTAAAACAGCTTGCCATATGTGCCGTCCTCCATCAACAGACACGTTTTCGAATCCTATCACACTGCAACGTCACTTGTTTCAACAGGGGGATCGTAAGGCCCTGGGTTTTGGACAACAGAAAATTAACCTTCACCAAGTTGGCCAGGAATTTGAGCCCAAAGCCAAGTGTCCAACTTCAGGCTCTGCAGATCTCTGTCTGATTACAAAGACTCCTCTGCCTACAGTTGCTGCACACCTGCAGGTACTGTCCCTTTGCATATTGAATAATCCCAGTGAACATTTTATGGTTGAAAAGATGGTGATTGAACGTCTGACTACCGGTGAAATGACGTCTTTTCATCATCGGTTATTCAACGGTAACATTTAGACCTCATTTCACCCGAACTTGCAAAACTTACCATCCTTTATCCATTCAAGGCTTGTGGGGTCGAGATTGAGGAGGGTCCAGTGGAGAGGAGCGGAGCTGTTGGGCGCATCAGCTCACTGTACTTCCGAGACCCTGATCACAACCTCATAGAAGTCTCCATCTACATGTAGGCTAGTCATCGCCAGAAAAGTCCTTGTTTGAGAAGTAATAATGACAAAAAACATTAATATTTTTATAAAATGTTTTGGCATGAACTTTTAATTGCACATAAGAAACCACTCTTAGTAGGCCTAATGGTGGTGAATGTGTTGACTAACACGAAGGTAGACCCATTCCTTTTTTTATTTGTACTACTTATGTGGCATTATATGTGGCAAGTCTTTTCTTGCAGTTATGATCCAGTTTTACATTAAATTCTTCCTGCTGGCCCTCTCAGTATCATTATGTTTAGATCATTTTAGTATGATGACTTTCTGATTGCTCACATATTAACTCCAACAACCCATGTTAAAGCTTAAGTGTATATAGCATCAGATGGTAAAATTACACTGTGTGGCAGTTCACCCCTGCCACACGCCACCTGAGTGGCTTTTGCTGGGGCCCTCCGACACAGGACACGTAGATGTTGTAGACTGCATTTATTGAAGATACATTTGCCGAGCAGATGTTCCATGCTGCCATGTGCCACTGTCACACCACAACAAATCATCACATTTTCCTTCTGAGACAATGCGAGAATGAGAGAAATGGATCAAGGACATGGGATTAAAACATATTTGTGTAAGATTTGTGTGCATTGCTCCATTTGTTAAGACTAATATAATCAATTGAGTATAATTTGTCATTTTGGATTGGGCGTGGCATTTCAATGAAAACATCACAATTTCCTTTTGGAAAAATGCTAATGGAGCTATTATCTGCAGGTGGTCCTTTGAGGTCCTCTTCAGTGCATAACAGAGAAAGCCCATAGAAACATAAGACACATTCTCACAGGCGTACAAAGGTGTCAGGTGACCTTTAATGTGTCTATGTCTATGTACCAATGTGTCTCCTTCCGACACGTTGGTTATTATTACTGGGACAATAGTGACAGGGAAGACCCTACCTGTTAATCTTTGTTTTTCCCCCTACCCAGTCCAGGAAGACTCTGACGTACCTGCTCCTTGTGAGTTCTGGTCCAGACAGCGACAACAAGGAAGTCAAAAAAGGCTTTATCCCTCACACTTCCCATCAAAGAGTGTATGTGTGCGTGTGATAAACTGCATGCAATAGCCTACTGAAGCAAACCCTTTTAGGACTGATTGTAGAAAATGATTTGTAGTGATGTCCGTAATTTGAGTGTCCTCTCAATATGGTGTACTCCGCCATATTGAGAGGACTCAAGAGAGTTGTAGTACTGTAAGTCCCACCTCAGTGGCTTTTGCTGGGGCCCTCCGACACAGGACACAGGTAGATGTTGTAGACTGCATTTTTTGGAGATGGTATTTGCCGAGCAGATGTTCCATGCTGCCATGACGGTGGCTTTCCCTTCAGTGTGTGTGTTGATGGTTTATCCTGGGAGCCATGGTTGCTCATGCACCACAGGTGTGCAGCCCCAGATCTAACCAGTCTGACTGGCCAGGTGAGGCTGTAAACCAGCTATCAACCACACACACTCCACACACACACTGTAATTCTGCTGACCACTGGCCATTTAAAACGTGTGTATGACAAAGCGTGTGTTTTTATCTCTAAACTACCTTAGTGCGAAACAGAAATTCTTCAAATGAATCTTTATGATTCATTAACAGCATGCGTAGTTAGTTTGTGTTGGCCTCAAACAGCACAGAAATAGGGATTCCAATGTGCTTTGCAAGGGAAAATACATTAAATCATCACAAGACTCTTGTCTGCATTCATCAGACAGGATACAGTTTCTACATTGCTTGTGCTATGTGATTCTCTGTTGATAGTAGTTTGCACAGCACTACTCGCCTCCACATCTTGTGAAAAGATGGAGTTTGTAAGTTTGTAGTGGTGGTTGAGGGTGCACACAGTATTGGAGACTTGGTTGAGGATTTTGGTCAATGGTTTTGGTAAGTAACTGTCCATGTAAAATCATTGACTGGTTGTGTATGGCGTGACCCTAAGAGGAGCAATCTAGTTTTTTGATTGTTTTGTGTCCTGTGAAAAATATGCACCTGTGTGACACCTAACATAATCAGCACCTCTCCTTATGAGAAGATGAAATGCAGATGATAAGGAAGGTGTGTATTTCTTGCATTCCTTCCAGGTATTGTTTTATTGTTTATTGTGAGAAAATATGAATAGGATTTTTAATCAAGAGAAAAAGAAAACAAGAAACGGGGTGGACTTTTTACATTACTTTTAGGGGTGAACATTGCTTTATTGTTAAGGGGGGGGGGGGGGGGGGGGTGGTCATTGATCGAGACACTCTTGTGTCTTTTTTGAACACGGTCACACCACAACACATCACATTTTCCTTCTGAGACAATGCGAGAATGAGAGAAATGGATCAAGGACATGGGATTAAAGCATATTTGTGTAAGATTTGTGTGCATTGCTCCATTTGTTAAGACTAATATAATCAATTGAGTATAATTTGTCATTTTGGATTGGGCGTGGCATTTCAACGAAAACATCACAATTTCCTTTTGGAAAAATGCTACTGGAGCTATTATCTGCAGGTGGTCCTTTGAGGTCTTCTTCAGTGCATAACAGAGAAAGCCCATAGAAACATAAGACACATTCTCACAGGCGTACAAAGGCGTCAGGTGACCTTTAATCCACGTTGCAAGGAAAAGTCTGCCATATTGAGATTGGAAGAAACAAAAACAGAAAAAACACAGCCTTTGTGTTTTAGAGGAAAAACCGTGACACTGAAGCTATGTCTAGGTTATTCTTTTATGGGTGGAAACGACAAGGTGGTGTACGTGTTGTTGCGGCCGATATCATTTTCCTTTCTGGAGTCACCAATGTGTCTCCTTCCGACACGTTGGTTATTATTGCTGGGACAATAGTGACAGGGAAGACCCCACCTGTTAATCTTTGTTTTTCCCCCTACCCAGTCCAGGAAGACTCTGACGTACCTGCTCCTTGTGAGTTCTGGTCCAGACAGCGACAACAAGGAAGTCAAAAAAGGCTTTATCCCTCACACTTCCCATCAAAGAGTGTATGTGTGCGTGTGATAAACTGCATGCAATAGCCTACTGAAGCAAACCCTTTTAGGACTGATTGTAGAAAATGATTTGTAGTGATGTCCGTAATTTGAGTGTCCTCTCAATATGGTGTACTCCGCCATATTGAGAGGACTCAAGAGAGTTGTAGTACTGTAAGTCCCACCTTAGTGGCTTTTGCTGGGGCCCTCCGACACAGGACACAGGTAGATGTTGTAGACTGCATTTTTTGGAGATGGTATTTGCCGAGCAGATGTTCCATGCTGCCATGACGGTGGCTTTCCCTTCAGTGTGTGTGTTGATGGTTTATCCTGGGAGCCATGGTTGCTCATGCACCACAGGTGTGCAGCCCCAGATCTAACCAGTCTGACTGGCCAGGTGAGGCTGTAAACCAGCCATCAACCACACACACTCCACACACACACTGTAATTCTGCTGACCACTGGCCATTTAAAACGTGTGTATGACAAAACGTGTGTTTTTATCTCTAAACTACCAGAAATTCTTCATATGAATCTTTATGATTCATTAACAGCATGCGTAGTTAGTTTGTGTTGGACTCAAACAGCACAGAAATAGGGATTCCAATGTGCTTTGCAAGGGAAAATACATTAAATCAATCATTGATCAAGACACTTTTTTGAACACCACAACAAATCATCGCATTTTCCTTCTGAGACAATGCGAGAATGAGAGAAATGGATCAAGGACATGGGATTAAAACATATTTGGGTAAGATTTGTGTGCATTGCTCCATTTGTTAAGACTAATATAATCAATTGAGTATAATTTGTCATTTTGGATTGGGCGTGGCATTTCAACGAAAACATCACAATTTCCTTTTGGAAAAATGCTAATGGAGCTATTATCTGCAGGTGGTCCTTTGAGGTCCTCTTCAGTGCATAACAGAGAAAGCCCATAGAAACATAAGACACATTCTCACAGGCGTACAAAGGCGTCAGGTGACCTTTAATCCACGTTGCAAGGAAAAGTCTGCCATATTGAGATTGGAAGAAACAAAAACAAAAAAACACAGCCTTTGTGTTTTAGAGGAAAAACCGTGACACTGAAGCTATGTCTAGGTTATTCTTTCCTATGGGTGGAAACGACAAGGTGGTGTACGTGTTGTTGCGGCCGATATCATTTTCCTTTCTGGAGTCACCAATGTGTCTCCTTCCGACACGTTGGTTATTAATACTGGGACAATAGTGACAGGGAAGACCCTACCTGTTAATCTTTGTTTTTCCCCCTACCCAGTCCAGGAAGACTCTGACGTACCTGCTCCTTGTGAGTTCTGGTCCAGACTGCGACAACAAGGAAGTCAAAAAAGGCTTTATCCCTCACACTTCCCATCAAAGAGTGTATGTGTACGTGTGATAAACTGCATGTGTAACCCAGGTGAAAATGATAAAAACTAATAAGCCTTAAAAATAGTGAGACTGTTCTATTAATAATTATTTTTGTGTGTATTGCTCCTTTAACAAGTGCCCCGGTAACGGCCAATCAGGTAACTCCAGCGCCGCTTGTTGGAGGGAGGGAGGATAATTAGAAAAAAGCAGGACGTTAGAGACGGTAGACGGAAAAGTTGAAAACGAGAGGAAAGAGAACGTAAATAGAGTAAAAGAAGTGTGTTTTGAGTTTTTATATCTTGTTTTCTTACATTTTTGGAAGATACTGTGTTCACCTGCTGTCCACGCTGGATTTTGTTTTGTTTGAGTTTTAACCGAGGATTTGGCCAGGTTTTTAGTTGGGATCGCTGGGGTGTGAAAACACCTGGGCCGTGTTCCGATAGCCGTACTACCCGTACTTAGTGTACTTAGTTTGAGTACGTAGGGTGTTCCGATTATGATCGCGGCGAAAATAAGTGTACTTGAAAGGACCCGTATGTGTACTCAAAACGGCCAAAATGCTGAGTGTGCTACGGGGTACACTTTGCGTACTCAACGGCAGCCATCTTAGCTACGTAGCGGAAGAGGCGGAGCCGCGCTCAGAGAACCTCTAATGAATTCACCTGTTTGGCGGGCGACGCGGCCGCGCAGCTGATGTCATTTCCGTTAAGTGCGCCACAGAGTACTCATCTGGAACAGCACTAACATCTGAAGCTCTGCGTACCTATTGAGTACGGATAGTGTACTATGTTGAAGTGTACTCATGGAAGTACGGATATCGGAACAGGGCCCTGGAGCTGTGAAAAGAAGATGGCGAGCCACCCATAGGAGAGACACTCGGAGGATCACCTGCGAAACTCACCTGCACACTGTGGGCAAAAGACACTGATTCTGACACTCGTGGATCGTGGGAGGAAAACAGGTTTTGCAGAGACACACAGTGAATTTCATTTGGACTGAGAAAGAACTTAACTAAAGGAGTGGTGATATATCAAACTTTGAGAAATCTGTGAAATCTGATAACTGAGTTGTATTTGATATTTTACTGAATTGTGTTTTCTTTATGTACTCACTTTTTCCTTATGATGTGCCAAACTGGTATTATATGAATGGGTTGAGTAAAGTTGAGTAGAGCTGGTTAAGCATACTAAAGAGAAAGTAGAAAAATAGAACTAAACTTATAAATAGGCCTAACTGAGATAAAATGAGAACTTAAACTGAGTAAACTAAAAGGAGATACCAGGGACTAAACAACCAATATAAAGAAACGTAGGTGCAAAATTATACCTCAACTCAACTAGGTTGTATTAAATCCAAAAGAGATAAATAGGGGTCAATAACTTTATTTTCCCGAGATCTTGGGTTCATTTTGGTTGAAGGGACACTGAACCATTCTATTGTGTGTGTGTGTGGTTGTACAAGTGTTGGTACCGTCCTATGTTATTGTTTTCTAATCAGCTACTACATAAACAAGCCGGCAGTTAATACTTATTTACTGGTCTGTGGTCTGTTATTTCTAAGCACTAGTATCAATCACTCACCTGAACCTAGAACATAGACTCTGGTCCTAGTAGTCATACTTAAAGTGCTACACATGCAATAGCCTACTGAAGCAAACCCTTTGAGGACTGATTGTAGAAAATGATTTGTAGTGATGTCCGTAATTTGAGTGTCCTCTCAATATGGTGTACTCCGCCATATTGAGAGGACTCAAGAGAGTTGTAGTACTGTGAAGTCCTAAATCAACGTAAATACACCATTACCTAGGCTAATGAAAAATTGTTTTGCCACGTCTCGCATGAGAAACGCTGTGGCAGTTTCAAACACAACATTGTCTCCCCATAATGACCTGCCCTATAGTGCACTCCTTAATACCCATAATGCACCTTAAAATAAGTTTACAACTAGTACACGTTATTCCCACACTATATCCCATGATGCATAGCGGTTTTCACTTTAATCGGATTCATTCAATAGAGGTGGTTGGCACATACGGGTGAGCTGTCACATTGTGTGGTTGACGGCTGGTTTCCAACCTCACCTGGCCCGAGTCAGACTGGTTGGACTCTGGGGCTGGGTGGGGCTGCACCTGGGGCATGACAGAACAACCATGGCACCCAGGGTAAACAAGCTATCACCACACACACTCAGGGGAGTGCCACTGGCATGGCAGCACGTACCATCTGCTCGGCTGCTACCGCCTTGCCTTTTCCAGGAAATGGATTTCTCTACAAACATCTACCTGTCGGAGGAGCCCAGAAAAGCCACTTCTGTGGTGCGTGGCAGAGGAACACTGCTACGGTTATAAAGACATAAATAATTTGTGGAGTTTTATGGAGTTTTATGTAAGGGATACATGCGCACCTCGGAGTGGATTATCTAGGCCGGGTACGCAAAATAAATCTGTGATTTACCTTCCCAAACAGTCCTGTTGAATAGCCGACTGCAGTCTCAGTACCAAAAGTAAATGCATGCACCCTAGTGTACCAGAATTAACAGAATAATATTATCACAATGTTTAATATGTAAGGGATAATGCTCATAGAATATCAATTAGGCTACAATATAACCGATTTTGCTGAAACGCATTTCTCCAATGTTGCCTGAACATAATCCCGCCGACACAGTCCATTAATTATGTTCAAAATGAGAAAACATCGAAAAGTGATCGATACTAACTAGACAATCTGATCACCACTGGTTTCATTTTTAAATGACAATTATTTTGGCGATTGAGTGCATGCAGGCGCACGGGAAGGCATCTTGAGTGCTGCCCGGGGTGGGGTGCTGCCATGCAATTCTCTCGCTTCGTCTCATGCGCTCTCATTGTCGTTTCGCTCTGTCTCTCTGTCTCGCTCTCTCTCTCGCAGGCACACAAAGACACACACACACGCACACACATACATAAGGTGCTGGGGGTACTCAGTAGGATGTAGACCATCTCAGCGGATACATGACATAAAGGTTTGGGAACCACACATGCATTTTTAGACCGGCGATGAGGCTGCTTGCGTCATGGCCGTGCATGTTATTGAAAAATAATGCACACCTCCCCAGCCAATCAGAATCGAGTATTCACCCGGGCCATGGTATAATGTTTTTTTATACTATAAAAGTATAAAATACTATAAAAAAACATTATACCATGGCCCGGGTGAATACTTTTTCAATGAATCAACACCCTTATTTTTTTTTATTGATTTGTAAGTGGCCATGGTATAAGCAGGATGATCCACAACGAGGTGTGCATGTATCGAAAACTAACGCACAACGCGGAAGCTAAGAACCACTCGCGAATATATTTCATATGAAAACTATGTTTTATTTGTTAATTAACAAATACGTTTGGAGAGCAGTAGAACTTGCCCTTCCGCCACGTCAAGGCCACAGTTCCCAGAAAGAGCACCTTTTGACGAAACAAGGAAGGGGTTTATTTGCTAAAGGTCATTTCAGGTGTGTGTTTATTGTTAAGACGATTTTCCCTACTGTTAAGAGAGAGCTCATGACTGAATCTATTGTTTGAGGGATCATTTCCGTGTCTTTTGGGCGGCATTTGTGTTCCAATGAATCACTACATTTTGATTGCCTTTTCTGATAATTCCAAGCATCATGTTTCCCCTAGATGTGCATGGTAATTTGTACCAAATGCAATTGTATTATTTAAAAATACCTGATGAACTGCTGCAATCAAACAAAAACATGTGTATATATTTGTTTTTATGTGACATGTGCAATGTAGCCTACTGTTATAATGTCCAACCCAGGCTGGACAGTAAAGTCGTATTTGATTCTATTCTATATATATATATATATATATATATATATATATATATATATATATATATATATAATTATATCTATGCTCACAGTTTGCTAACAACACGTAGTTCAGTACTTTTGCTTTAGCAATGTTTTCAATTGACAATTTTTTTATTGACATTTTTAATCAAGTTATTTCCTTCTGGAGTAATTTGAGAATAAGCCTAAGCATATCGGTCACATCACAATGGATGGTTGTTGATGGCCTAAAGCTGTGTCTTACTGTTAATGTCTTTACATATATTATTGTCCCATAGAAGGGTGCCACAACAGCCTTTATAAAACCTTCCACATCATATACCTCCTTCCATGTTTTGTTTGGAAACTCACTATGGTCTGGAGATTGCAGCAGTGCCATGTTTAAATGTCCTTTGCTTCCACCCTACTGCACTATTGTTATTGCTCCATATTTGCAGATGTCCAGATTCTCAGCACCAGTTCATTAATGACCGATGGCCGAAATAGGTGAAGTTTTTAGCTGTTGTTTCATCCTGTTTATCCTGTGTTTTATTTGTTAATTAACAAATACGTTTGGAGAGCAGTAGAACTTGCCCTTCCGCCACGTCAAGGCCCACAGTTCCCAGGAAGAGCACCTTTTGACAAAACAAGGAAGGGGTGTATTTGCTAAAGGTCGTTTCAGGTGTGTGTACAGTGTTTTATTGTTAAGATGATTGACACTTGATTGAATTACTCTGAATAAATTGTTTCCGTATTATTTGTGAAGCACGCTCATGGTGCTACCGGTCATGTAAATTCCTTCAATGTGCATTACTTTATTGTTAAGAGAGAGCTCATGACAATGAATCTATTGTTTGAGGGATCATTTCCGTGTCTTTTGGACGGCATCTGTGTTCCAATGAATCACTACATTTCCATTACCAAATGCAATATTTAAAAAGACCCGGTGAACTGCTGCAATCAAACACAAATGTGTATATATTTGTATTTATGTGACATGTGTCTGTATGTAATGTACTGGTATAATGTCCGACACAGGCTGGACAGTAAAGTCCTAATGTTATAAGTAACGACCTGGCAACGTTACCTTATTACTCCAGTAAATAGAAACGGCCTTAGTAACGACATGGCAACGTTACCTTATTACTCCAGTAAATAGAGACGACCTTAGTAACGACATGGCAACGTTACCTTATTACTCCAGTAAATAGAGACGATCTTAGTAACGACATGGCAACGTTACCTTATTACTCCAGTAAATAGAGACGATCTTAGTAACGACATGGCAACGTTACCTTATTACTCCAGTAAATAGAGACGATCTTAGTAACGACATGGCAACGTTACCTTATTACTCCAGTAAATAGAGACGATCTTAGTAACGACATGGCAACGTTACCTTATTACTCCAGTAAATAGAGACGATCTTAGTAACGACATGGCAACGTTACCTTATTACTCCAGTAAATAGAGACGACCTTAGTAACGACATGGCAACGTTACCTTATTACTCCAGTAAATAGAGACGATCTTAGTAACGACATGGCAACGTTACCTTATTACTCCAGTAAATAGAGACGATCTTAGTAACAACATGGCAACGTTACCTTATTACTCCAGTAAATAGAGACGATCTTAGTAACCACATGGCAACGTTACCTTATTACTCCAGTAAATAGAGACAATCTTAGTAACGACATGGTAACGTTACCTTATTACTCCAGTAAATAGAGACAATCTTAGTAACGACATGGTAACGTTACCTTATTACTCCAGTAAATAGAGACGATCTTAGTAACGACATGGCAACGTTACCTTATTACTCCAGTAAATAGAGACAATCTTAGTAACGACATGGTAACGTTACCTTATTACTCCAGTAAATAGAGACGATCTTAGTAACGACATGGCAACGTTACCTTATTACTCCAGTAAATAGAGACGATCTTAGTAACGACATGGCAACGTTACCTTATTACTCCAGTAAATAGAGACGATCTTAGTAACGACATGGCAACGTTACCTTATTACTCCAGTAAATAGAGACGATCTTAGTAACGACATGGCAACGTTACCTTATTACTCCAGTAAATAGAGATGATCTTAGTAAAGACATGGCAACGTTATGTTGGGAGAAAAATGTGGCCTAAGCTAGGCTAACAACGGCGCGGGCCCTTTAAGGGTTCTGATCAAAAAGAGGAGCAAATAAAGAGATGTAAACTGAATTAAACTGAGTATATTTATTCTTAATCAAAAGCTAATCAATGTCAACGGGTAAAGGCAATCAATAACAAATACAGCGCTGGTGTCACAAAGAGCTTCGCCTCCGGGGAAGTTCTGCTGATTGTGAGCCCTGAGTCTCAGGTCCCTGGGAACTATATAGATTAAAAAGATACTTTGGGTGCCTGAGCTGTCACAAGGGGAGCTGTAATATCTCATGTCTTACAGGATGGGTTCAAAACAAGGGCACACGTCATAAGCAGTTTTCTATGGATACTTTATGGCTAAGGAGGGTGGGTGCAGCTGGTTTGGAGCTAGGGAACTTGTCAGATTAGGTGGCAGGTTTAGTGGGCTCTTCCCGTCTATCGTGGGGAGAGGCTGGGAGCTGTACCCGTTGGCCTTGCCTCCCTTGCGTTCTATGTGTGAGTTCTCAGGCTGCTACGCTGTTCGGCGCCTCTGAATACGTTGTTATTTAGCCTGGCACCTGGTTTCAGTCAGGCATCGCTTATCGCTAACTATTTGCGTCGCTACACCAGAGTACGTGGAGAACTTCCTGTAAGATGATGGGGTGCACCTGTAACCATTGAACTGTGACGTAGTATCTGTGAGAGGGCCTTCTATGAGGGGAGGGAAAGGCTTGTGGTAAACATCTATAAACTATCAAACTGTGACTGGTTCTCTGGTGAGGGGCTTTCTGTGAGGGGAGGGGGAGGCAGCACTGATAAACAATGTTTACTATGCCTGTTGTTATTTTCTGTCTTCAGGTGTGGGACCTTTTAGCATAGCATTCTTAATATATAGCATAGCATTGTTAATATTTCAATATATTTCAATATATGTTACGCCTAACAATATAGCGTTTTAATAAAAGATTTTTAGAGTTTTTTAGTGTTGCCAATTCAATATATTTCAATATACTTTTCAGGATGGACCCAGTGAGACTCAGGGGAACATAGTAAAACAGTCGTAAAGCAACAGGTGGTTTTCAATATATCCCTCTCAAGTCATCGCAAGATGACTTCCCATTAGAAAACACCTGTTGGTCATAGGCACTTGGTCATAAACACATCACATAAGCATGCATAGGTAAACGTATATAATGGAACAGCATCACAATAGATGGGCTACCCGTCGGTACCAACTGGCGGCTTCCGCCTAGAGGTCAGACACAGGCAGTACCATCGCATCTAACAAAGGTGACTAGCAGAATGTAAAAGTATCAAACGTAATAACGGAATCATAATGCAGAAAACAGCGGGGGATGGGACAAGGATACACTCTGAGCTCTTTCCCCTCAGCCACCTCTCTCGGGACATAACTCCATGGGTTATGCTTCGCCCCTGTTTATTCAACGGTGGATCGGGTAGAGCTGTAGGATATACATATCTCCCTATATATATGAGGGGATAAAATGATTATATGTATAAATGCAAATGTAAATGTAGAAATGCTAAATAGCAGCTTTCTTTAGTGGAGTCCTTATCTATCCATGTAGCAGGGTGGTAACACCCCCAACGTAAGACTTAAATGCCAACATACCTTTTGACTCTACACTCATCAAGTGGAACATGCTAAGCAAAAGGAATGTAGGGGGAACAGCGTAAGCAATACAGCGAAGTTGCCCTCATGCCTTAGAGGAGCGGAACAACTTCGTAGGCCATTAATAGACAGTCATGGTCGCCTCGCGATAGTAATCGTCGTCGTCGTCGTGACTGGTCACATCGTCATAGTAATCGTCGCAGTCTTGGCAGGGCTCGATCAGGAGAGAGACCATCTGGTGGTCATGGTCCTGGGGAGCGTTCTCCTTGGACAGGGTCGTGGCAATGAGTCTGATGCAAAGAGTACGGGCACAGGGGATGCAGCAACATCCACAGGTGATGAGAATAGCCAGAAAACAGGCAAGGGAGGTGAGGACGGCCATGACAAGGGCCTTCCATCGGCCGAACAGGCCTTGCATCCAGGCCTCAAGTGGGTTGTCCAACCCAGAGGCTTCTTTCAGCTCCGTGGACAGGGCTCGGAGACCATTGAGTGCTTTGGTAACAGACCCATCCGGGGCTGTGTTGTTGGGGATGAACGTGCAGCACTGGTCGCCGAACATAGCGCAGACACCTCCTTTTCTCGGCAAGGAGCATGTCCAGGGCCACGCGGTTCTGGAACGCCATTAGGGAGGTGGCAGCGAGTTGGGTAGAGATGCCCTCCACGGCATCTCTGGTGAGGTTGGCCAGGCGTTGCACATTGTAGTGGATATAGTTAATGCGATCTACGTTTTTGTTTGGCGTAATAGGGAAGAGACCTGATAGGATCGGTATGTTCTCAAATCCGGCCCCGATCTGGTCTGCTAATTTGTACTCGTTTGGAACGCCTCGTGGGATGCCTATAGCGTCGATGTAGCAGGGAGAGTTGTGAGTGAGGTCGAAACTAGTGGGGTAGGTAGTGTCACGTCGGGCGCGTTCAGGGGCTGTATTGTTAGTAGCGTTAGACGTGTGGACGAATACAGTCACGGGCACAGTCAGTCGCACGATAGTACATGTTCCCGACCAATGTCGAGGTAGGCGTAATCGCAGAATATCAGTAGCACATAGCCAATAAAGGTCCATTCGACCGAGAGTCAGGTGAGTCATATTACCCCATCCAGTAACGTTAGTTGTATGTTCACACCATGCCGCGGGAAGATCACCTACCGGCTGCCTACCCACTCGAGTGAAACACCAATAAGACGCGGGTCGTGCAGTGAAGGTAGGGGGAGTCGTCTCGTTTAGACCGGGAGGAAACAAATTCCCGAGGAGAGTACAATTCTTGGGGTGTGCTTCCATAAAGAGTCGCAGCATGCAATAAGTGCCACGGGAGTCGTCGGTCGCATTGAGGTATACAGGGACGGTAGTTAAGGCAGGACGAGCTGCTGCACAAGCGACGCAATCAGACAGCCCTTGTAGGCGAACAGTGCCAATTAGCCATGCTAACCATTGATTAGTCTCAGAGAAGCCAGTGGCTTGGGTGAATATGTCGTGGGTGGGGATGTCATTAGTGGACTCTACATTGAATATAGTCACGCCTTGATCAGTATAAGTAACTGCCGGGGTTGACGAGTGCGATTCGGGCAAGATGTTAACTCTAACGACGCTCATGGGGTCCCATGCTCCCCACATACTAATTCCCACAGTTAGATATAAAACGTCTGGTGCGGAGGGGCATAGAGGATTCTGATATTGGTGAGCGCCTACCGAAGTGAGAGTGAGAATCACGTTTTTTCCTTCCATACTTAATCTCCCGCCCTCCTGGAGTAATCTAGTATCGTCTGAGCGTGCGCGAGGGTTGGTGTATGCTCTAGTTGCACGAGTGCCGCTTCCCGCTATGTCTACCCCCACCCCTTGGTCTCTAGTGTCCCATAGAATGTGCCCCGCATTTCTACACCCTGTTAGACTACATCCCCAGGACGTGCCTTTCCGCCATTCGGGTCTACCCCCTATCGGTCCGTCGCACACATACTTGTTGTCATGCTCCCACCTGGAGCCGGAACGTTTCCATATAGCAGCAGTGAATAGGGTGTGCAGGGGAATAGAGTACATACGTTTGGTGCCGTTGATGTGGGTGAGCTGAACGCCATCAAACTGGCGGAGGCAGGGGTCTGAGTCATTTCTTCTTGGCGCATGGGGGTCGTCGTGGGGGAGGATGGTTCTGCGTCTGCGGGCAGGGGGGTTGTAGACAAGTGGGGGGTTATGGACAGTACCTTGGGTGTCATTGGCGCAGGTGGCGTTGATGTTGATGCTGTTGGCGTTGGTGTTGATGGCCTTGGTGCTGTTGGCATTGGTGCTGTTGGCACCATCAATCTCGAGGAAGCCCCATCTCCAAGGGGTCGTCGGGATGGGGACAGGGCTGGGCAGGATGAGTCGCAAGAGACCATAGAGGAGCAGTGTGCCAGCCGACACACTCAGCAATGCTCCCACTAATAGCCTCAGGGCCTCGTTCCTACCCATCTGTCCACTATGGCTCCGTCTGTAGGTCGGTGGGCTGCTCCTCCGCAAGGGTCCGTAGATCGGCATGAACCTGATCGCAGGTGTGTGAAAAAGGCCCATCTGCTTTCCGGGTGTGCGTCAGGTGGTGCCACTCCGCTCCGCTCTTGCCTAGTAGGGAGACAGAGAAGGGGGGAGCCAAAAGTACCTTGTAGGGGCCTGTCCACCTTGGACCCATTGACTTCCTCTTGTGGACCTTGACGTATAGGTAGTCACCAGGTAGGGTGAGAGGAGCCGGGTGGGAAACCTGAGGTGGCGGGGCGGTAACCTGGGTGAACAAAGCTCGAGAGACAAGGGTTAGGGCCTGTAGATACTCTACAAGACTTCATCTAGCTGGTCTGTCATGGGCCCTACAGGCGGAGTGTGAGGTCCTGACATAGGTCTACCGGTCACTAACTCATAGGGACTCAGTCCTGAGCGCGAACCAGGCTGAGACCTGATACTCATCAGGGCTAGAGGCAGAGCTTGTAGCCAGCTCATCTTTTTGTTTTTAGTTAGCCTGTCGACCTCTGACGACAGGAGGATAGTCTCAGGTGACTGTCCTGCATCTATCACTTTTGCTATTGCTCCCTTGATAGATCTGTTGGCTCGTTCAACTATTCCCTGACTCTGCGGATGGTACACAGACCCAAAGCGGTGACCTAGGCCTAGGGTGCGTTCTACCTCTTCTAGCAGACGGTTGGAAAAATGGCTACCGTTGTCTGAGGCTATGGTCTTAGGAAAGCCCCATCTAGGTATAATGTCGTTTAGCAGGTGTTTCACTACAGTCTGAGCGTCTTCATGTTTAGCAGGAAAAGCTTCTACCCATCTAGAGAATCGATCTATTAGGACTAACAGATAACGATACCCTCTCACTTGGTTGTCTTTGCCCATGTCGGTGTAGTCTATGCACAGTTCTTGGAACGGGAGTGGGGGAGCGGGGAAGTGGCCTTGTGGTGACTATTGGCTCTGTCGGGGGTTGTGGGCTTGGCAAGTCTGGCAGTTGTGGACGTGTTGTCGTACTATGGCTTCCATCTCAGGATGGAACCAGTCAGGTGAAATGGCTTCAATCGTCGTCCTAGACCTTGTAACTATCATCCAAAGGTAACTAGTCACATAAATAGGAGTAATTACATAAAAATGGTACAATATGGTGATTGTTCTTAAACTCCATTGTGTTAGCAGTAGCTCAGTACCTCAAGCTGTAAATTTATTTGCAAGTTGGCCACTGGGGGTAACAACTATCAAACCCACACACACACGGGAAGCATGTGTGCAGAAACTTCCTGGACTACAACATGCAGTGCAGGTTTCTAACAGTAGGGGAGCTGTTGTCTTCACCTGCTTTAACTTCATTCATATGACAGACATTTTTGTTGGCATGTCCAGACAACCTTTGTCTGACCAAAGCAATTTGGCAATTTAACAAATAAAACACAATAACTAGAACAAAAAACCAAAACAAAATGAAATCACTCTCTGTGTCCCAACAAATCATTAAACGTTCTAATGATCACAGTGCTTTCTTTATTCATCTTTTTCTTTTTTTTTTTTTTTTTTTTTTTTTTTTTTTCTTTTTTTTTTTCTTTTTTTTTTTTTTTACCCCTCTAAGTCTGTTATCCCCATGGGACATACTGAGCTGGTTGTCCCTTTACCACTTTGCACTGTAAGGCGACCCTGTGTCTCGAAAGACACCTTCAAACAAATGTATTATCATTATTATTATCATCATACGAAACGTTTGAGATGTCCCTTTGGAGAGGAACCCCCTGGCCACGGAGGTCCCCTCCTTCGCTTAGGATTCTCGTACAAATGTAGATAAAGGAAAAGAAAAACAAAAACAAAACAGAGAATTCAATGTCTATTCAAGCAAATTTGCTTCACATTAATGACAGGACAAAATTTAAATGTAATCATTCGGTTGTAACATAAGAACATCTTTTATCGCTGTAATAACATCTGTCAACATATGGTTATTTATGAATTTAAAAGTCTTGATTAGAAAATTCATGATCAAATAATGACCACCAATAAACAGAATTATTGTACTAGGCCTCATTCTGCCTTCTCCCCCCCTTGTAGCTCCAAGAGTGCAATAGGGGCGTGGCCACGTGTCTGTGTAACCTGTAGCTCCTCCTAAAATCCTCGCATGCGCAGTTCACTTGTGAAAGTGACTTCGGAGAGAGCGGAGCCGGGCCAACGCCCTTATGGATCAGAGGGGGAAACCTAGTGGTCCCCTGGATAGAGAATCATTTGCATCGCCTCTGCGAGTCTTTCTATAGGCTTCCATCAGCAGTTGTTTAATCTAAATAGTTTCACAACTTTAAGAAATAATAAAACTGTTTTTTACAATATTTACATAAGGAGTCGTCACTCCTGTAATTAAACTACTTATCATTAATAATATTTAGAGCGCAATCACTAATAAGTAACTTCATCCTCTCATCTGCAGCACACTCACACAATGTAATAATATCTATAACTGCTGTTTATTCTACTTTTTTCTTTACAGTCTCTCACACATCCGTTCTTAGGCACTTTTCAAAGACCAAACGTATAGACTAAAATTAACTTTAGGCCTAATGATCCCTATTAATTTTCTTTTTTACGCGCCAAATAACAGAAGGGCCAACGCCTTTTTCTTTGTCCCCTCCAAGTGAATGTAAAGCTGCTCTGCTCTTTTGTCGCCGGGAGGCCGGGGTTGGTAGTCGGAGTCGGGGTTGAGGTAGGGGTCACGGGAGGGGCAGTCGGGGAGGTAGGGTCGGGGGTGGCCGTTGCGGGTCGTTTGTCTTCAGTCACGGCCATGGTCAGGGTCGGGGGCAGGGTACGGCGGACTGCCCTAGCTGTCTCTCTAGTTACCTCAGCCTCCAGGTTGCGGAGATGAGCTTCGGCTAGGCCGGTCTTGGACACCCCTTGCTTCTCCCATTGCTGTCTGTACTATTCAACCACTTTTTCTTTCCCTCTGGCCCAGCACCCGCTTCGGTGCTCGCGGCCAGGATTACATCAACTTTCCGCATCTGGACTTCTCTCTCCATCTTACCGATCTTCCGATCGCACATCTTAGCAACTTTCCTGATCCTTTCTTCTATTCCTACACTTGCTTAACCGCTCTATGGCTCGGCGGCCGTCTATTCTCAACCACAGCACAGCAGTTTTAAGCAACACAATGATCAGGCAATCCATTGCTAACTCAGCAGTTGTGAGAAACACAGTGATCAGACAATATATTCTCCACTCCGCAAATATATATATCTATCACCAACACAGCATTGGTAAACAACACAGCGATCAGATAATATATCCTCCACTTACGAATATATATATCTATCACCAACCCATCAATTAAAAGCAACACAGTGATCCGGTAATATATTCTCTATATACCTATCACTTATCCAACAATTAAAAGCAACACAGTGATCAGATACTATACTCTCTATATATCTATCACCAACCCCGCAAAAGTAAGCAACACAGTGGCCAGATATAAACCACACAGCGATCAGGTATAAACAACACAGCTGCCCAAGTACTTTTTTTTTCTTCTTTTTTTTTACACACAGAGGCCTGCGCACAGACAGTCAGAAGGGAGCCGTTCGCACACACACACACTCAGGCCCGGGCCGCGCTTCTCGCACACACAGATACAGGGACAATCGATCACACCAAGATATAGACAAATACCGGTATTCAGAGTTATGCACGTGGTACCACCAAATTATGAGCAACCTCGGTAACCGTTTACCGACGTCCTCACCCGCGACTCCCCCTTAAGGGCGCCGAGCCGTCGGGTTCCCCTTCTTTTCTGCCTACTTCAATCTGCGCTCCTGTCTAATCGCGCCTGGCGCACTCGTTTGGGGAGGCCCAGCTATTCGGTCCGCTTATTCAATCGCGGTTCCGGTTTATCCTATTCGTTATTTTGATATCGAATAGGGAAGGGGTAGAACACTCGTTTGGGAGTTTTCTATACATCCATGCCGTTAGTCAAACGCGGCTCCGGGCATCCAACCCGTTCTTATCTCCAATCCGATTCTCTAATGCGGATACGGAGGCTGGTAAAACACTCACTTGTTAGAATGTCTATGTTTTTTTTTTTTCCGGTCTACTATTCAATCTCAGTCCGGTTGTCCTATCCGTTATCTAATACGTATAGAATTAGGTAGAACGCTCGTTTTGGAGGTCCTAGGTTAGGGGTCCGCTTACTTAATTGCGGAAAGGAGGGGTAATCGATACGCTGCCTATACGCGTCTAGGTCTCGAAACCTTACGGAGTCTAGTCTAAAAGCGGAGCTTTATGCCCTCGGGGAGTGCGTTTAGCACTCTGCCGGTACGCCTAGAGCTGAAAAACTATTTTAGGAATCGGTCACGGAACCTTACGGAGTCTAGTCTAAAAGCGGAGCTTTATGCCCTCGGGGAGTGCGTTTAGCACTCTGCCGGTACGCCTAGAGCTGAAAAACTCTATTTTAGGAACCGGATTATAACCTGGTCGGGGATGGGTCAGAGTATGGAACACGCCGCCTCATGCACAGTTACGCGTCTAGGTTTCCCGAACCTACTTGGCCCTCCGCGGGCTTATTATCTCATACACAATTATGCCAATAGTCGTTGACGGGGTCCGACACTCGTGTTAGATATGACACTCGTATCAGAAGGTATTATTTTAACAGTACATTAACATTACAATTTATGCACAGTTTACCATTACCTGGACCACTGCCCCACTATGTTTCATGAGCCACTACGCAGATTTGAACACTTTTGTCAACAGGTTCTGCTTACCTTTTTTAGTTGTGCGCACAGGGACAGTGGACTCAGGTTGGTGGCGTCACCGGCGCAGGCGCCCGCCGTTGTGTCGGTTCTCCCGCAGTTGTTAAAAATCACGTCGCGGGGTCACCATTCTGTTGGGAGAAAAATGTGGCCTAAGCTAGGCTAACAACGGCGCGGGCCCTTTAAGGGTTCTGATCAAAAAGAGGAGCAAATAAAGAGATGTAAACTGAATTAAACTGAGTATATTTATTCTTAATCAAAAGCTAATCAATGTCAACGGGTAAAGGCAATCAATAACAAATACAGCGCTGGTGTCACAAAGAGCTTCGCCTCCGGGGAAGTTCTGCTGATTGTGAGCCCTGAGTCTCAGGTCCCTGGGAACTATATAGATTAAAAAGATACTTTGGGTGCCTGAGCTGTCACAAGGGGAGCTGTAATATCTCATGTCTTACAGGATGGGTTCAAAACAAGGGCACACGTCATAAGCAGTTTTCTATGGATACTTTATGGCTAAGGAGGGTGGGTGCAGCTGGTTTGGAGCTAGGGAACTTGTCAGATTAGGTGGCAGGTTTAGTGGGCTCTTCCCGTCTATCGTGGGGAGAGGCTGGGAGCTGTACCCGTTGGCCTTGCCTCCCTTGCGTTCTATGTGTGAGTTCTCAGGCTGCTACGCTGTTCGGCGCCTCTGAATACGTTGTTATTTAGCCTGGCACCTGGTTTCAGTCAGGCATCGCTTATCGCTAACTATTTGCGTCGCTACACCAGAGTACGTGGAGAACTTCCTGTAAGATGATGGGGTGCACCTGTAACCATTGAACTGTGACGTAGTATCTGTGAGAGGGCCTTCTATGAGGGGAGGGAAAGGCTTGTGGTAAACATCTATAAACTATCAAACTGTGACTGGTTCTCTGGTGAGGGGCTTTCTGTGAGGGGAGGGGGAGGCAGCACTGATAAACAATGTTTACTATGCCTGTTGTTATTTTCTGTCTTCAGGTGTGGGACCTTTTAGCATAGCATTCTTAATATATAGCATAGCATTGTTAATATTTCAATAGTTACCTTATTACTCCAGTAAATATAGACGATCTTAGTAACGACATGGCAACGTTACCTTATTACTCCAGTAAATATAGACGATCTTAGTAACGACATGGCAACGTTACCTTATTACTCCAGTAAATAGAGACGATCTTAGTAACGACATGGCAACGTTACCTTATTACTCCAGTAAATAGAGACGATCTTAGTAACGACATGGCAACGTTACCTTATTACTCCAGTAAATAGAGACGATCTTAGTAACGACATGGCAACGTTACCTTATTACTCCAGTAAATAGAGACGATCTTAGTAACGACATGGCAACGTTACCTTATTACTCCAGTAAATAGAGACGATCTTAGTAACGACATGGCAACGTTACCTTATTACTCCATAAATAGAGACGATCTTAGTAACGACATGGCAACGTTACCTTATTACTCCAGTAAATAGAGACGATCTTAGTAACGACATGGCAACGTTACCTTATTGCTCCAGTAAATAGAGACCATCTTAGTAAGACATGGCAATGGGGAAGCTTTCTAAACGTAGTCCCCCCCCCCCCCCGAGTCGCTTCCAAGTTGACAGTTGTTAACGTTTCTTTTAGCGCGTTCATTTTTAGACCGGTGATGAGGCTGCTTGCATCATGGCCGTGCATGTTAGTGAAAAATAATGCACACAATCAGAATCGAGTATTCACCAGGGCCATGGTATAATGTTTTATATATTTCATATGAAAACTATGTTTTGTTAATTAACAAATACGTTTGGAGAGCAGTAGAACTTGCCCTTCCGCCACGTCAAGGCCCACAGCTCCCAGGAAGAGCACCTTTTGACGAAACAAGGAAGGGGTGTATTTGCTAAAGGATGCAAAGGGATTTAAAGGATTTGTTTTCTGAACAAATCAGACAATGAAGTGACATCTTTTCTGTTCATTTTTACAAGCCATCTTTCATTATCACGACATGAAAAGAACGAGGGTGATGAGGAAGCTGCAACTACTGGACTTTCCACAAATTGACCTTCCTCAACAATGACCTCATAGGTCTCAACGGCGAGTATCAGTTGTGATGTGACTAACAACTGGGTCGCTCTGTAGTGAGACTTTTTAGAGAAGGTTCAGTAGTTGTAGTAGCCTTCCAGCTTCCTGTCCCTTCTTGTTAATTTCCTGGCATATTATTGTTGATAATGGGTGGCCAATAATGGTTCTTGAGGCTCCTGCCTAAAGAAGCTGTGTTTTTCTGTAAATGTCTTTACATATACATGTCTATTATGCTCAAATTCTACTGAAACACATTATTCCATGAAAAAGCCCCACAGATTTAATGTTGTCCAAGTCAGTCAGTGTAAGTAATGCAGTCAGTCATACCTTTCATTATAAGTAATGATCAGACTCTGACATGCTTGATGTGCCCCCTGGATTTGGGGTTTCAAAACTTCCTTCTGTTTTCATGTTCGGTATCATTTTGTTCTACTGGATATATTTTATAAATAAGACATGGGTATAACCTACTGAACTACAGTTTGATTTTAGTAACATGTTTTTGAACATCACACTCAGAAGAAAAGAAACCACAATAGTATATTATATTCAAAAATGCACACACGCACACACACTGCGACATGCCCAATATAATATAACAATAATACACTTTTAAACATCACGTTTTTTAGAATACTGGCCATAAAGAAAATTATATATATATATATATATATATATATATATATATATATATATATATATATATATATATATATATATATTGACAGTTTTGTTTGAAAACAGACCCCACACGTGAAATACTAACTATGATCTGACACCTTGTATATTTAACTGGGACAATATTGACAGGGAAGACCCTACCTGTTAATCTGTAAATGTGTGTAGTTTCCCACAAATCAAACATTAAGGATTGCAGGAACTAATTACGGATTACTTATTTTTACCACTCATGTTTAAAAATCATTAACATGCCAGGAAAATATCTATCTATCTATCTATCTATCTATCTATCTATCTATCTATCTATCTATCTATCTATCTATCTATCTATCTATCTATCTATCTATCTATCTAACGATTGAATACATAATTGTGGTTAAAGACAAACTAGGCAAAAAGTACATTGTGAAGTTTTATTTAATAAAGAAAATAGTGTCACCATTACATGTTTCATCATCATATTGAATGTATAAAAACACGAAGTATTCTCTGAATTTATATTTACATGTATTTAATTTGAACATGAATTTATACAATGTATTTTTCTCTGAAAATACATTTATTAACAATGATTAGATGTATCAACTTCTTTAAACTTAATACAATTTTAAACACAATTATTTCTTCATTTGATTTGAAAATACAACTAAACACTCTGAAAGAGAGCCATAGGTACACAAAGCCAGGCATACTATTTACAATGATATATGTTGTATATTGAAACAGGGTAATAACTTACAATGATTACTGATGTGATTTGTAAAATGTGAAGACTGACATTGTCTTCAAACACATAAGCATAATTCAGACAATAAACCTTCAGGGAAACATTTACTGCAGCTGCAAGAGGAGGGGTGTGCAGTCTTGTAAGTCATCCAGTGCTTCCACCGCCTCAATCAGGTCTTCCACCTGCTTCCTCGGAAGCACCGCCCCTGCGTTGCTGCGGAACTTCTTCCTCAGGCTCTCATTGGTCAGCGGGTTGCGCCAGTGTCCGTAGAAGGTGTCACAGCGCCCACTGAGAACGTCTCCGCCGTCAAGGGTCACCTGGACCTCGCCGTACATGCGGTCAAAGTTCGCTGGGTTGTCAGCGGGGTGCTCCACGCGCACCCGGCTCAGCAGTGCCGCCAGCTCTGGCCGCCTTATAGCGTCGGCAGTGAAGGACTGCGTGGTCACCTCCCCATCCAACAGGGCGCTGCAGGCGTTGAACTGGAAGGAATGGCGTGCCTGGTGCTCGCACTCCGGGAAGGGCCGGTTGATATACTTGGAGCGGGGGACTCTCAGGAGGATCTCCTTGACCTGGGAGGCAGAGACTGTTCCAGAATGAATGCCTACAAGAAGCTTATTGACAGAGGCTGCTGCATCCACCACCCAGTGCATGCCCAGGTGGGCAGGGAAGCGTTTGAACGCAATGTCCTGGACCTCTATTAAGAAGCTGTGGCCCTTGTCTTTGTCTAAATTCAATGGCAGTGGCATGTAGTCTTCATAGAAGGCGTTGAAGCCAGCCACGCCGGTGACAGAGTCCAAGATTAAAGGACTAGCTTCCAGACCCCTGGACGCCAACAGCGCAGCCTCCATCCCCAGGCGCGAAGCGTTGCCGATGTGGAGCGGTTTGGACTGAGTGGCGGCATTAGCCATTGGGGCACCAGCTAGTGAGGTAGCGATGGCCAAGGCGTGGCTGCACTGGGAGGGGTCCAGAGATAACAGATTAGCACACGCTGCTGCACTGCCCATAGTGCCAACCACACTGGGAGGATGGAACCTAGTGAGAGAGGAAGAGAGAGAGAGACATCAGCAGATGAGCACCTAACCTAACCCACCTAGATTAGAAATAAAAATACCTTAGACCTACTGAATTGCAGTGCCCAACAAGACAATAAATGCTGAAGGTCGAACTCACCTCTTGGGGATGTTCCTGGCACCGTTGGAGAATCTCATCAATCGTCCTTGGATCTCAATGCCAACGTTGAAGGCAAGCAGTAGGTCCAGGCCACTGGGCTTCCTGTTTGGTGGCATCATGTCACTGACAGCCAACAGGGCAGGGAGAACTGCTCCTGATGGGTGGGTGGCCGGGTGCCACGTGTCATCAAAGTCCATGGAGTGAACCTACAAAAAAAGGACAAAATTAAATGCAATTTGGTATACATATTAAGCAAATATTATTTAGCCTTAATACTTGTCTCTGTCTTAATACCTTGTACATCACATTACACATCTCACAGTCCTTGTGTTTAACATTTGTACTTACTGCCACTCCGTTGACAAAGGCCGCCAGGGTTGGGGACAGTTTGGTCCCAGTGCGGCCGTAGACAGAGCTGATGTAATCAGGTGCATACATTTGCTGCAATCGAGAACAGGTGGGAAGTGGTGAACAAAGGGAGAAGACTTCCTCGTCCCTCCCACTGCCATGGTTAGGAGAGTGCTACAATACGTACACAAAGTAAGTTTGAAACTTAAACCTACACAGTGTAGCATTAGCCTGGATGTCTGCTTTGTATACTGATTGTACTGCACAATGGATGAATACAAATAAAGTGACACAGAGACAATGTGACAAAACCACTAAAACCAGACTGTATTGTGTCTATTTTCAGGTTCAAATAACTAACCCTATCTCAACTCTCATTTTCCAGGCCAATTAAAGGTCTTTAAGGTCATCGAGAAGACATTAAGCCAACATCATGCCAACGTCATGCAATCACATTGCAGAATTAATTCTCCCTGATGGCATTTGATCCTTCGGTTCGTCATAAGGTTATGCATCTCACCACGTCTGTGAAGGGCCACATTGTTAAAAGACCTCACCTGGCAGTGCTCCAGTGCCAGCTCAAACACCTCTGTGGTGCTGCCAAGCAGGCCCACCCCCAGGCTGTCTAGCACCATTCTCTTGCTGCGCTGGAGCACGGTAGGGGTGAGGTGCTCGGCCCCCAGGCCACTGATGAACCTCCCGAAGCTGGCGGTGACCGTCTCCTGCGGGGCAGGGCGCTCCACGACTGCATGCTGGACCAAGGTCGGGAGAGCTGTTGTGAAGCAAAGGCATGCAGAATTGATGAGAGACAAAAGGAGAGATGAGAGACAAAAGGAGAGGTGTATGAGTGCATCCAACAAGAACGTGGAGAATGGAGGTGCTCCAGAGAGAGAGAGAGTGAGAGAGAGAGAGAGAGCAGAGGGGAAGAGAGGATTTATAAGAGCAAATGTGTTGCACATCACTTGAGATAAAACAAGCAGTCGAGTGTTAAGAATGATAAGGATAAGGACGCACTACTTTTGGTTTTCCTCATTCAATATTAGTCTAACTAAAAATAGGAATACGGATTGTAAAATGTTTACCATTCGTTGCTGATCGATGCACGCTCCTCATAGTGTACACTGACCTTGTGGTTTTCTGTGGAACACAAGATAAACAGAACAGAAGATAATTGAAAAGTCAGTGTGTTCTTTTTCAAATGTGTCACTTAGAAGAAGGCTACTCTTTGTATCATAGTCATTTTTATGTCATTGTATGTCTTATCTAAACACCTCTTTGTCAGACACAAATCTTATTAAAACAGCTGATTTCAAGAGTCATTGTTCAGCGGACATTGATTCCATGTTCATGAAGTGCAACACAGGCACTGGTAAAACAAAGCTATGATGTTCACCTATAACATCCTATAAAAAACAGATGATTATTTTTGATTATTTTTTTATTAAGACAGATGGCCTTTCAAGATGAGACTCTATACAGAGTGTCAATTAAGCCTCTTAACCTCTAAACCCCAACTGGTATTTTTGTTTCCCAGATGTGAGGCCACAATTGCAGCCCAAGCAGGAGGCCGCTACAATTAATCATTAAGTTGTTTCAACTTTACCTGTAGTTTGGAGATCATCATGTCACAGAGTTGTTTTTCTTTCCAACAATGATTTTCTTTGGTTTCTTTTTTTCTCTCTCTTGTATGAGAAGACTCCTTGTCTGTGTTGAAGCAGTTCTCTTCGGTGAAGATGTGCTGTAGGTACCAATGTCTTCTGGGTGACAGACTGCCTGCCTTTTATTGCAATTGGCTCAGCCCATTGAGTATGAAGGAAACACATGATTCCCTTTGTATTATCAAGAAACTTTCCCAGAAGAAAAGTGAGATGTTTAGTGAGATGACGTAAAAGATGATAATCGTCATCGCACAGGGGGCGAGGAGGAGGTCAGTCATGATGTAATGTGATAACTGGGTTGGTTTCAGGGAATTTTTTTCAAACCCCTCCTAGAACCAGGGAAGGCTTATTTATGACGAGCTTACACCTCAACCTCAAAATAACATCACTTCAACTACCTGAGCATCTTCTCATCTCACCAGGTAAGTTTCTTTACAACTTAGATCATCATCATTGGATATGGCATTACTTCACTCAACTATACTGCTCTTCACTATATTTTGTATAGGCCTACCTGTACAACATTATGTCACGTGTAACATTGTTAAGACACTGTTTTAAACAAATCAGTTTTAACCAAAGCTAATGTGGAATGAGGAAACTAGTATTATGGAAAGTTAAACATAGATAAAGTGAATACAAAAAAAGTAGGCTATATGCCGAGTAGTACGCATACTTTTGGTTGTCTGATTTGTAAAAAAAAATAAAAAAAATAATAAAAAAATTGTAAATCCGAAATGATTTGAACGGATTAGATAATGGCATTACCTCTGTGGGTCTTCATCTCTGGCTTGTCTCAGAGTTGTGAATGAGTGCTTGATGCAGAGAGCTGCTGCTCTCCTCCTGGTTACCTGAGTACAGCCACCTGTCGTTAACACCTGTCTTAGGAAAATGCCTTACTGGAGCCGGCCCACAGTGCGCAGAGGGAGGGAGGGAGGGAGGGAGAGGGAGAGAGGCGGCTGTGGAGCCTGGACGACGTGTTTTTTGTGAACGCTTGGGCCGTTTTCACACCCTATAGTCCGTTTGCTTGGCTCCGTATCAGGGACGACACGTGTGACCATGTTGCACTCGCACCCTGGTCCGGTTCGTTTCCGCACGGCACATATTTTATTTAGAAGCGGAGAAACCTTACGTTTCGTACAGGTGGTCTCTCCACCTGTACTGGTGGAGAGACCACCTGGTCTCGGTGCGCTGGTCTTGGTCCGCACGCTAGTGCGGTGGCTGTGTTTTTGACATCTGAACCAAACGAACCGACCTTGGGTTGGGCTAGACACGCTCCAGGGTCGGGTTAAAACGGACCAAACGAACTAGGTGTGGAAACGCCCTAAAGGTAGCTTTTACACATACGTTGTATTTTGCATTTAAGAAATGCTATTTCTTTAGAAATACCTGAACCATGTAATGTGTCTTACATCAGCAAAGACAAGTTATTTAATATATCATAATCTGTGTGCCCATAAACAATTCATCAATGTATGTTTCAATAATGAAAAAAATAATGAGTATTTTTTCCTGTTAAAATCAAAAAAGGCTGTCAACATGGCGTCTCCAGATGGTTTTCCAGCCAGTTTCTATGGTGAGCCAGGCGTCCTAGGCATGTTGGCCAATGGCATCAGTGCATTTCTTGTACTTCTGCAGAACTTCAATGCAGCACGGACTGGAGTCCAACCAGTAGGGGTAGAGAACATCCTTGCCGGTAAATCGATACATACAAAATATGTACTTCCACCTGTTCATTTGTCTGTTTCACTTGTGTGTAGTACTAACTAATACTGAACAAAAATCTTGCACCTAATCTTCACATCTTATTATACAATTTCCTAAATAGTTTATTCTCTCCCGTGTATTTTGCAGGTGTCCACCTGATTCTAATTGGTGGAATTTGCCAAGTGGTCGCCGGGCTACTGTCCTTTCGCAAATATGACCATTTGAGTGGAACCGCCTTCATTGGCTATGCTTCTCTCTGGGGTAGTTATGGTGCTACCAGAATATACTACGGTGCTGCAACTGAAACAATACTAGCACAAGATGATATGATGAACAATATGTCAACTAGCCTGATGGGCAACCAGTCTCACATAAATGCCACTTCAGTTACCCCTGTTTGGCTTTCATCTCTGTCAATACAGGAATCAGCTATTTCTGGTCTGGTGCCGTATATCCTCCTCTCGTTCCTCCTTGCATTTTGCTCTGCCACAGTTAACTACATCATGCCCTTTGTGTTTGGTGCAATCACATTCACATTAATCTTTGAAGCAGTGGCATTGGTGGCAAACTCCTGGGCCTTAATTGTTGCTGGGATCTTGGAGCTTCTCATTCTGATCTTCGCCATCTATGGCTCAGCTGCACTTCTTGTTAAAGGGCTGACTCAGCGCCTAGCCCTCAAGGGCTTTGGCACACCCCTCTTCAATGTCCTTCTTCTAGGAACAGCTAACTCAGCCAGTGCACAGGGCATCGGCCAGGAAAAGAAGAAGAATACAAAATATGCCGAGCCAATGGCATTGGGTTCCTTCTGTGACACTGTCTCTTCGTTCATCTTCGCTTTTTACTGCTTTGGCTACATGAAAACCTTTGCATTAGGAGTTGCATGGGTGTCAATAATCTCCGCTGCCCAGTTATTCGCCACTTACTATGCCCACCTCCGCCAAGACTGCTACCACGCTACCAAATTTGGTCTCCATGTGACCTATTGGGTTATCAAGGCCTGGGAGGAATTTGTGGCATCTGCGCTAATTGTTGAGGCTAATAAAGTGTCCTCAGGAAGGGACCCAATGGTAGGCAACTGGTTCTTTGTGGCTGCAGCCTTGGTGCTCTGCGTGGGAAGCCTGAACACAGATTGCCTGGAGCTGACCCACAACACACTCTTCCTCCTGCTCACAATCTCCAGCGTCTCTCAGATCCCCCTGCAGGGATACTACATCTTCTTTGGTGTGGCGTGTTCCCTGTTCACCACAGCTTCCCTCTACAGCACCTTCTCACGCCTCATCAACACAATCGCGGAGAAGTCCCTGATCCCAGTAGGACCCCAGCCCGTCTCCACGGATCAGCTCAAAAGGATCCTGAGCTGCGGCCGATCCCACAACAAAGACCAGGGAGCGCCGTCTCAAACCGACCAGATCCCGGATGCTCTCTTCTACATCTCCAATGGGGTGGCAGCTCTCTCGGCGCTCCACACCAGTGTGTCCAGCATGAACTCCAACTTTCTCCATCTGACCGTGCCTTGGGTATTGATCTCCGGAGCTATTGTTCAGGGATATGTGAGCCAGGTGCAGATCCGTGGAGGAGGGCGATTTGGGTCCTTCATCCCGTTCTTCTATGCAGTGGTATGGGCCACCTGGACCTGGTTTAGATTCGCAGGTAGGCTATTAATTTGTTTGTTTTGGGGTTTATTTCTTTATTGATTTTATTCTCAGTTTGACTGGCTTCAGATGTGACACATATTTCTATTACAGGTGATCTGATCCAGTTTTCCTTAATGGCAGCTCATGGGTTCACAGCAGGTGCTATTGCATTCCTGGTCATAAATGGATTCCTCATGCTAATCGGTAAGCTCAAATACAGCCTTTAAAACAAAAAAGAGATAGATATATCATTATTGTAAGTAACTGATGGTGCCCTTTGCTTTTTGGCAGCTTCATATAGGAACCTGGTTTTGCTGTTTTTAACAACAATCATGGAGGTAGTACTGGTTTGTTTCCTGCTCTCCACCCTGCAGCAACTTCCATATGAATTAGAAAGTATGGAGCTCCTCCCTTTCTGGTTAAAGTCTATTATTATTTGTATCAGTTTTTATCCATTCTTGAAATAGTCTTTTCCAGTATAACACAGGTTTGCTGTTTCTATTTCAGTTGCCATGCTTGCCATATTTTCTATAATCTGTATATATGGAACCCTTGCATCATTGGTGAATTGCATCTTCGCAGAGAGATTTCTCCCAATGGGACAACCCTTACTCAAGGTGACTACCTAGTCTATTCTATTGTATTGTATTCTATGATATACATATGATTAAACTCATATCTTCAACTGTTTTAGGATCAGAAAAAGCAGGAGGAGAAGCCTCAGCTCCCATGCCCTGTGGCTGAATCCCGACTCACCAGTGGCCTCCTGAAGATCACTGAACTCCTGGAGGAAGGTGGAGTCTGTGGTATTCCCACCGACACAGTGTATGCCCTGGCTGTCTCCTGCAAGAATCCCCAGGCCATAGAGAAGATCTACAACATTAAAGTAGGCAAAGTCATACCTTGATGAAAGAGTACTGATGGTTAACTGTCATTTTCGATGAGGCTGATGTAGATGTTGTGCTCTGTGTCCTTCTTTCAGGACAGACCAGCAGAAAAGCCCATCTGTATTTGCATTTCCAGCGTGGAACAGCTGATCACAGCCAAGCCACCCTTCAGCCCCCTTCTGTGGGAGTTCATGAGGAA
The DNA here is from genome assembly GCA_030340625.1 of Merluccius polli. Classification (NCBI taxonomy): domain Eukaryota; kingdom Metazoa; phylum Chordata; class Actinopteri; order Gadiformes; family Merlucciidae; genus Merluccius; species Merluccius polli. Next base: position 95,531 of record JAOPHQ010001198.1, read on the forward strand.
TGTGTATCCCGGAGGCATCAGCTGCATCGTGAGCAAAGGCGACTGGCTCTACAAACTGGGTATGACATGGCTGCTGATAGTAGGGGGTGGTGGAGGATTTGAATGAAGCACAGCATTTACATATTATAATATAATACTTCTCATTTGTCCTGCATAGGTGTTGGGGCGGCTTACGACCGCGTGGGAACCAGGGAGAGCATCATGATCCGAGTCCCTGACCACACCGTCACCGGCCATCTGTGCGATCTCACCGGACCTCTGGCCATTACATCAGCCAATCCAAGCGGAGAGCTCGACAGCACTCACCACTCCATGGTCCTCAGGTGGGTGGAGTCCCTCACATATCCACGCCACTGTTCTCAGTGGAGCTTTATAGTCTGGTATCACTGGTGACCTAGACTTGTTTGTTTTGTTGGCCATTTATTATATTGTTGGTGTGTTTGCTGCAGCCGATTAGGAAGCAAGATCCAAGGGGTTTTGTGTGACGGGGATTCTAACGAATTGGTGGCCTCCACAGTGGTCAACTGCCTGCAGATCGATGAAGGTACAATGAAGCACATCTTTTCCTAACAAATCCCCAAACAAATCCAGTGACAATCCTGCATTACATTAAACCATCATATATCTTGCTTTATTTGTTCCCCACAGGTACCATTAGCATTGTAAGGGAGGGGTGTGTTCCTGCTGTGAAGGTCCATCAGATTTTTGACAGAGTGAAAAGCCGTATGCTGTGAAAAGTTGCACAGAACTTTTCTGTCTCTCTCAATGAATTATCCAGAGGTAGTCGCTGGTTCTTTTTTGGAACTCTACCTATTTTCTCAGGGAACATCAAATATGAGAATAAAATATACAGTACATTGCTATGCAGACAACCAACACCCAAGGCATGTATTAAAGATGACCTCATCCAGCCTCTTATTGTAATCCTGATTGTCAAATCCTTTACTGTGACTTCACTATAAGATTGTCACAAATGTATTTTATGAATCAATGGAGTGAAGCAATTGGGCACTTTTGTGTGATGTGTGTGACAGGGCAGTAACAATAGAAGCAGTGTGTGTGTGCCTTGTGTGCCTTGTGGTAGCTTATAGGGATCGGACACGTTTACAACATCGACAGCACACAAGCTTAGAACTTGCCTTATGTTACATTTTCATAACAACCAAAACATTTGTTTCATAACAACCAAAGCATTTGTTTCAGAGGATTATTCTTAATATTTATTTATATACTGTATATATAGATTGATTTATATGGATGAAGTAAACTGTATGTTGAAAGGATGTTTTTAAAAATGCTTTGCTTATGTTTTTTCTACTCCTATTGTATATTTTGGGAATTATGGTTTGTTCCGGTGTTCTTTGCAAATAAATAGATTTGTGTGATATGGTGTTACTTATTATGTCTACAAAAAGATACATCATTAGTTGAGGTTGTACATGTACACCACCAACTCAAATATCAATTCACAAAATTGGACATATAGCCCGAGACATCTTCTTAAAGATGTGTCGAATCTCAGTTGATAGTGTTGATATTACTGTAAATACTGCAGGGATGGTTGGACATTGGATTGCTGTTGTAAACATTGGTTGTAATATTTGGGTGTAAACACCCAAATGCACTTAAAATAGTGAAGTGATTTGCCAACTTTATGTTTATTTTAGACATGTTAAATTAACCTGTGTAATAATCTTGCATTACCTTGCGGTGATATCACATTCATTAATATCACCACCATAATAAGTTAGCTAAAATCTGCTTAAATAAAAACGTTAGTTTATGAATGAGGCCTATATGCTTGGCCTCATATGAGCATTAAGTAGCCCTGTAGACGCAGATGACATGGTGTTATAATAATACAGATTCAATTGTGTGAATCAACAACTGTTGATTTACAGCATGTTTTTAAAATATTGAAGTAATTACATTTTCAGTCACCAGTTACTTAATTGCATTTCAGATTTGATATATTTTTTGGTTTTTGAGAAAGGATTTTTGTGTTCCATGATTTACAAGTTTATTGTCATGTGTGCATTAAACTGGAAACAGTTGCAATGTTTACACCTGTTTACAGTATGTAGCAGTGTTCCTCTGCCGCACGCCACATAAGTGGCTTTTCTTGGGTCCTCCGATACAAGACAGAGGTAGATGGTTGTAGAATATCCATTTATTGGCGATGGCGAGATGTTAGAAGCCGAGCAGATGGTACATGCTGCCATGACAGTGGCTCTCTCCTGAGTGGGTGCTTCTCATTTCTCCTAAATTGCATCCACGTTTCCCTCACTTGCCTCCTTTCCTTGCGTCTTAGTCCCTCCCACCGAGGATGCATGGAGAGAGGCAAGGAAACCATACGAGGAGAGAGGAAAGATGTTTTTAGAGAAATGAGACGTCCTTTCACCTGAAGCGTCATGTGAAGCGACGTCCGTTTTTGATTATGGCGGCAGAGCTGATCTGCTGTTAGCGTCTGTCGTCACTGCTGACACAAACACTCCCCCACCCCCCACCTTCATGACTCCGACCAGACACATTTATCTTTTTGCTTTATTACTTGTTGCTTGCTTTCCCTTGTTGGGCTTTTATTGTAACTGTTATTGTTCCTATTTTTTTTTTTATGGAAAGCACTTTGAAATGTAATATATACAGTACATAAAGTTGTTGTTATTATTATTATTATTATTATTATTATTATTATAATATCATAAAATAATGGGCACTTGTACTGTTTCGCTGCCATCTCATTCAAATTCGCCAGATGTTTGGGAGTAAAATGTGATGCGTTAGGGGCGAAGTTATGAACAACATGGCGTTCAGTTGTGGAGAAAGGATGCTCTTGCATATCCTCGCTCATAGCTCCTCGGTGATCCCCCCTCGGTCTCGATTCCTCGCTCCTCGGAGCAGTGTGCCATGATTCTTCATGCACCACAGGTGTGCAGCCCACAGCCCCAGAGTCCAATCGGTCAGACTCGGGCCTGGTGAGGCTGCTTAAACCAGCTATCAACCACACACACGCCACACAGTGATACTCTTGTCTTACTTTTCTCTTCATACTCTTCCTGGTAATTTTTCAATAAGTCACTGACACACACAGGATTAAATAATAAAACCTTTTCCATCTATGAATCATTACAACAAAGAAACAGTGTGGAGGAAGGAGGAAACATTGAAACAGGCGCTCAGGACTGTCCCTATAGTTTACAGAGAGACACAGGAATGTTCTCTCATGGCGCAGAAGCATTCTACAGATAAAGAATGAGTGAAATACAATGAATAAAAGAAAGAAGGAGAACAACCTGTAAATGTATATCAGGAAATTCACCTCAGTATCAAACAACAGGCTTACGTAGTTCTGGTAAACAAGGGTATTTAGTTTATAAATGGCATAACTCTTACAGTTATGGCAATCTCTATTTGTTCCAGGAAACAAAAACCTAAACCGAACAAAATATTAACCCACTCATTTACTTGAGCACATACCTCACCCTCGACAAACACACACACACGCACGTACGCATGCACACACACACATCAACGCGTATCATTCTGTTTGGACAGGATGCTAGGGATGTTTTTCAGTACCAGTATAATTTGTCAAGGTCACTTCCTTGTACCAACCATCAGGGGCGGACTGGGAATAAAATTCAGCCCGGGCAATTTTCTCCTGGACTGGCCCACCACAGGAACGACGGCCACCGGGGGGGGGGGGGGGGGGGGGGAATCTCCCGAAACCTCCCGATGGCCAGCCCGCCCCTGCCAACCATAGACATCACATTGATCTTTGAATCGTACGTCAACATCGCCGCCATATTGGACTGGGCAAGACTGGCCTGTAAACAAATACAAGTAAACGAGGAGCTGCGTTTTTTTTCTGGATAAAAAGCAATATAATGTTTAAATTTCTCAACCGTTTTTATATTCAAAGGTTTGTATATATGTCTATGGTATCAACTGCTAGTGCACCTGCCACAAATGCAATTTCATAACAAAAAGGTATAAGAGTTGACGTAATATGAAGTGAATAAAATATGTACATAGTGTACAATATCTTCAGAAGAGGTGCAAAAAATAATATATGTATAAGTATAATTGTATACATGTATAATTTATTTGATAAATGTGGTTTTGGGTTCATGCAAAAAGGCCTACTGTAATTTTACCTATTTGTAAGGTTTTCCTCATAACCGCATTTACAATTGCTATCTTAAGAAACACAGTTTAAATAAAAGTGCCAAGAAAACAGAAGACTACAAAATACAGTGTTTCAATTGTGTAGTTATGAATATTCAAACAAGGGGCATTTAATGTAATCACAAAACAAGCAGGGTCTCACACGTATGGGCAATTGCCCAGTTGCCCATATGGTTAAGCCGGCCTTGGTCGTGTGAATATGTATTTCAAAACAGACTTAGGAAACTTTTTCTTTAACTTTTATTTGAATAGTCACTGTGTTAAAAATATAAAAAGATGTCATGTAGGCCTATCTATAACATTGTTTATTTACATGTTTAGGTTACGCCAGACAATATTTTGCAATCCGTTTTCATGATCCTTCCAGCTTATGGTTTTACACAGCGATATGTCAAACATGGCCATTAGCATTTATAAAGTAACAGTGCAGTTATAGTGCAGATTTATGTTCCATTCAGAATTGTTCCTCTACTTAAATAATACACAAAATATTGACAGTTTGAAAACTAATGCAGTAGCTCATGCTATTGTATCATTCTATCACTTGTTATGGCAACCGCCATTTTATTTACATATCAGACAATAATGCTGCTTATGAATGAAGCATTTCATATTATGACTCATACATGACTTTAGTCAAGTGTATACATTGGCACTGGGTTTAATTAATTTCTTTCTTGGGGCTCCTCTGTGATCTCTACATATAAACCGTCGATGCTTTGCATGTCTGAAATATTTGGCTCAAAAGCAGGATTCATTTCCCCTTGCATGTGTCGTCTCTGAACCTCTTCAAAAATGTGGAGAACCTTTCAGGAAAGATGCATACAAGAATGGTGAACTCACAGCAAAAGCATGCAAAAGTAATATTGTGTTTCTGTTTTTAAGGAATATAATCATCTTAAATGGGAATATACTTTACCTTCGATTTTGGGATGAGACCCACCCTGAAGAAACCAATGTGTCCCGTGTCAATCTTGGTGCAGTCCACCACAGTTGAAGCAATGTTTTCTGGAGATGGTCCATCACATAGTACGCCATTGACCTAGACAAACAAGATATTAAAGTCGTTTGCTTTATTTGTATCTTTATAGAATTTAATTACTTATCATTATATTCTGATTCATTATTTAAATAGTGATTAATTCATGTAAAAAAGTATGTCACTGTGCAAACCTTGTCTCCCAGTTTAGCATACACTTGATTGTGATGAGTTGTGTCTGCTTCACCTGTGGGGTTAGCCGATGTAACAGCTATTGGTCCGACCTATAAGAAAGACATCCATAACATAGTTCTGTCAGAAATCACTCATGTCATAGGGTTTAATCATTTATTTTTGATTGGACCGCGTTACCCGCCAGAACTAGCTACGCCCATTCGGGAGGACTTATGCTCCATAAAAGACAACTGTGGAAATGAGCGGGACCGTGACTTGACTCTGGGTTTTACCATATTAATGAGATATGTGGCGATGGTACAGTCTGGGTTTCTGATTGCGATGCTTTGTGGGGTTCCAATGTGTTTAGCGGCCTCTCCTAAACCAAAGGCATCCAGCCAGGGACCTCAAAGAGGAAAAAAATGTCAGATACAAAAAAGGATCTTAGTGTAGATACATGCAGCGGCCCACATAATATTCTTGTTATTTCATTTCTATATTATTTTTTTTGCAGAGCACACAATATACACATATTCACACACACCCACATGCACATTTAAGCACGAGAGGCCGTGGTTAAAAGGGATTTTTGAACAGCTAGGGGGCATTGTTAGGCACGGCGCGAAAAATAAACAGACAACATAAAATGCGATCATTTATTGAAACCAAATTATCATTCTTCCGTAAATTGTTATGCAGTCACATGTGTGTGCTTATTATATATACAGCTTCAAGCCAATCAGAATCAAGAACCGGAACTATCCGTTTTATAAATGGTAATTACCTCTGGGTATGACCATGCTTATGGAGGAGGGCCATGCAGCCTGCATGAATTCTAGCAGCAGTGGACTCAACAGGTGCTTGACCGGCTCCAGCTGCTTTATGGATGAGATCCACAGTGACATGGGCCGGTCCTGGGCCTGCTTTTTCACCCTTCGCGGTCAAGTACATCCAATGCAGTCATTAGATGATGGTATAATGGGGGAAATGCAGTATATGCATATGCATATAGAATAATGGATATTAACAAAAGAATAATGAGTTCATAAAACTGACTTGAAAGCTTTGACAACAGCATCTGGCCTGTTGCAAGCAGCCACAAGCACGTAGACGGTATCTGTCGGCATTCCACATATGCCACCATTTTTCATGATTTCTGCAGGAGAAAATGAAAATACTTAGTTTAATGACATGTTCTATCAATTACAACTTTGAAGGTCTCAATAATGAATAACCACTATGGAATTGTGCCTTAAAACCCTCACCTGCAATCTGGTGGACGGAGGCAGCCTTCCGGGCTGGTACATGCAGGCAAACATCACTGCTTCCCCCAGTACCACTTAACTTGACCAGAGCTTGGCCCAATGGGATCTGGGGCGACTGAAAGGTGCTGTTGAACAGGTGAGCCAAGAAACAATAGAAACTGACCAGGCCGAAGATGATAGTGACCCCGATGTCATAGCCGTACGGCAGGGACCCCAGTGCGTCTAGCAGGAAGCTAATGAGAATGAGTTGGAAGGTCAGCGCATAGGCAAACCACGCTACGTTCAGGAACAGCGCCGCGACGGTTACCAAAACATTGAACAGCATGAAGCAAATAATTCCTACGGCCACGTTAAACCCCCTGCTCTCACCGTACAGGCCGCCGTACCGCGTCAGCCCCCACACGGTCCACATCACGCCGTACAGAACAAAGGCTGTGCTCTCAAAGGTCTTACCCCGCGAGAAACACACAAAGCCGCAAAGCAACTGCAGCGCCCCGCCCGCCACGACCGCCCAGGGGAGGACCGGCACGCCGAGCGCACCTCTGTCGCCGACGGTGGCCGTGACGGCGAAAGCAGCCAGCGCGCTGCACGCGTGTCCTAACACCTCTGCGTCGGCGTACTTGGAGGAGCCCAGATAAGGCGCGTGACGGTCTTTGTCATGGGGTCGAAGAGTGAGCGCGTTCACCCTGCTCACCAACGCTTTCGCCAGGCCCTGTCCTGTGGGAATCTGCCTACTGAAGTGCATATTAAGAGCGTAGACGTACAACACGCCGGCGGAGGCTACGAATATGGCCGCCTGCACGCCTTGGGCGCCTCCTTGGAGAAAGCCGCGGGGCTCCACGGCGACGGCGACGCAGTAGGCCACGAAGAACAGCTGGTAGAGGCCCTCCAGCAGGCTCTTCTGGCAGGCGAACGCGGCCGAGACGAAGAGCAGCGCGGAGAAGACGGCGGGGAGAGGAGCGGGGGAGTCGGGACGGACGGAGTACAGGGTCAGGAGCGCACTGTAGCCCTCGGCAAACCTCAGCACAGCCATGAAGCCGGAGAAGGTGGCGGCGAGCGTGTCCATGGCGCGGTAGGAGAGGACGCACGTGCCCAGCTGGAACACGCCGGCCGTCCACAGCCAGGGCACGTGACCCACGGACAGCTGAGGAACCACGCCCAGCAGCGGACATGCCAGCACGCAAGCGGCGAGCAGGTTCATCACCAGGCTTACTAACGTGATGCCGGTCCATTCTGGGTCCTGCTGCGTTGTCTGTGTCTGTGAGGACTTCTCTTTGGGCCACGTTGCAGGCAATTCCACTTCACCGTGGGTGATATAAGACAACAGGCGTCCAACGCCAAAGTAAACACCCACCAGACAGACAAGGAGGTAGTTGGCAGCCGTGGCGGCTTGGCCAAAGCCGGCCTCAGACAGACTTGCTATTTGATGGGCACATGCTAGGCTAATGCCAAGGGCTATGATAGAGAGAATGGTTCTCTTTGCTAAGACTGCTACAATAGCTATGAGGAGGAGGGCCAGGGTGAAAGCGGCCAGGCCGGGAACCAGGGATGGTGTTAAGTCCTCAGGCCGAAGGACCCCCTGTCCTGCTAGGATGTACACCAGGCCTGAGCCGCACCATAGGCCCGAAACCGTCAGACACACAAGGGAAAAGGGTTGGCCGTGGGAGAGACTGAGGGCACCTGGGAGGAAAATAAAAGAAGGAGGGAGGGGAGTAAGTGCCACACGTAGGAATACATGAATGAAGGAAATCGGCGATTACAGTTGAGTAGAACATGAAACAAACCTGCATATGCTAAAACAGCTGCAATGACTAGGAGCAGAATCCCCAGTGCAGTCTTGGGGATGAAGTCTTCTCCAGGAGTGCTGGCATAGCTGTTCACAAGAAGCAGCAGGGAACCTGTAGTTCAACAAAAAAAAGTTATATCAAGAGTTATAAAACTCTTGCATCACTGTAATTTAAAAATAAAATTACCTCAGACGTATACACGGGTGCCCCCCTATTTCCTACTCAGTACACTGCAACTGAGTTTAGCATCTTCCCTTTTTGTTTTTATACTTTGTAAGTAACAAATAACACAAAACAATCACATTATTTATTTAATTATTTGATAGGCCTATGAATGTACCTTTTATTCTAACAAGGCTGTAGGAATAATTTCTAACATTGCTTGCATGAACAACGGGATGACATTGCAAGCATTAGGCTTTTCATTTTGGCATGTTATATAGTTCTAAAAAATTAAAAATTAAACGGAATGATATAATAACTATGAATTAATATAGCCTATGATATAATTATTCTGCAATATTATAGTACACAAGAGTTTACGTCAGATAAGTGTGGACCTAATCAAATTAAAGGCAAAAACCATGTGCCTCAAAATGTAATTCATATTTACCACCAGAGATCCCTAAAATGCCAACTGAAAAATGAAGAGCGTGTGAAAGTTGAGCCATGCTGAGAATATGATGCTCTCTGAGGGCAGCTCCTCCTTATATAGGCCTGGTCGCCCAGTCCATGACGTCAGGAGAGAAAGGTGAGGCACACCTTTCCTGGAAAAAAATCAAAAGGCTATAGAGACAGAGAATTTCCCCCAACCGTTTATCTCTCTAAACTAGGCTACCTTAAAACAATTTTTAATTATCCTGAAAGTTAGTAATTAAGGCTATTTGCATTCAGCTAGACCTAATTAAAACCATCCTATTCATTTCCACATATTTCCTTTATGCCCGTTGTAATCATGTGGGTAGGTTACATTTACCAAGTCGGTATTTTAAAATATATTATATTGTGTAATAGTAGTAGGCCTAGCCTATACTTGTATTAATATCCGTTAGAAGGCCTATCATTATTATTAGTAAATAATAGGCCTATTATAATTAAATAGTAGGCCTATTATTAATAAATAGTAGGGCTATTATTAATCTGTCAAAGATTTGCTCGGCCATCAACCTACAACTGAATCAACTTTTTTTTCCCGCTAATCCTACAATAATCGATTGTTTGAATTCCCATGGTTTGTTTCCTTAATAGATTAGTCATATGAATATAATGGTAGACATATGAGTCATATGATAGTGGGAGGAGCCCACACACGCCTATAAAGACTTTGCTGCGGTGTTCAGCTCTACTAACACACTGCACTCCTTCAAGGTAAGTGGACTTGACTTTTAACAGCCATTATAACTTATAACTAACGCAAAGAAAGTTTCGGACACGATATTGATTGAAAGTGAATAGGCTACTTCTGCCACATTTGGCTAAAAATGGATGAATTGGGGTTTTATATTTTAGTAGCCTTGTTTTTTTTAAATGTATTTTATCCTTTAACCTAAAAATGTACACATCTACATTATTGTGTCAACTACAAATACCTGGGAGTTTGATCTGAGCAGACTAGAGGATAACGTCTGTTTCCCGTAAAGCGGTTGTGTGTTCAGTGTCAGAGATGTGTTACCTGGCAGCAGTCCTCTGGTGGATTCATTGCTTCGCACCTATCTCAGTAAATCATTAATGGGAGCATCCCAGGCAGACAATAGGCTGCTTGATGAATACTGCCATGTCATGCTTACAGGAGGAACTCATCCACATTGCTAGAGAAGATATATCAACCAACATTAGGCCTACTATAACTATTAAATATGTATAATATATTAATGTTAATATTAATATTATATTTTATTATATATGAAAAAATAACATACTAACCAACTAACTTATATAGGCCTATATATAATACAATATATAATAAAATGTATCATAATCAAGCGCTTTGTCTTGAAAAACGCTATATAAATGCAATTAATTATTATAATAATAACAATATAATATAATATGTTTATAAGTTAGTGAGTAAGTTCATTTTATATTATATAATATTTAGATTCATATATTATATCTAAAAGTTTAATAAATAATATTTAGGAATAATATAAAATAACAAAACAAAAAGAAACTGTTTGTTCTTCATGTTTTATTTGTGTGTGTGTGTGTGTGTGTGTGTGTGTGTGTGTGTGTGTGCGCGCACCCAGACAGATTCCTACATGTGTGTTAAATGTGGGTTTGTCTTTCAGAAACATGGTGAAACGCGTCGCAGTGCTGCTGGCTGGCTGTGGAGTGCATGATGGCACCGAGATCAATGAGGCGTCTGCCACGCTGGTGCACCTGAGTCGCGCTGGAGCAAAGGTATAATGTTAAATGGTTAAAGATCATTACGTGTGTTACCCGCAAATGCTGCAGGGACTGGCTCTACAGTGAATAACAACAGACAGACAGTTATTATTCATTAAACAATGAATCGATGCACTGGCGTAACAACGTGATGATGGGCCCCGGTGCAAATAATATTTTAATATTTTCGGTATATTTATTCAATGTTAATTCATGTTTCGACGGTTTACTGCTTCATTGAGTTTAGCCCCAATTGTTGCAGCTTTTTGTTCACTCCATGTTTTTAACAGTACATGAAGGCATTATTGATTACTGCAATATTGGTAAATCTTTTTTTTTATGTGACTTAAGACGAATGACACATGTGGGTCCTGAGGCTAGACCAGTTGAGAATCACTGATCTAGATGACTAAATAGCAAAGGCTAATAGTAAAACTAAGAAACATGTACGTGGAAATAGAAGGGGACGCTCCGGTTTATGTCATTGCCTATGTGCAATTGCCTGTCTCTGTCTCACAGTAAACACACAGCATCCTTCCCTATGCTATTAACACCATGGTATTATCGTTGCTAAATGATATCCCCCTCCTCACCTTACCAGGTGCAGATGTTCGCTCCAAACACAGATCAGATGCATGTGGTGAACCACTGTGAGGGGAAGCCCGCAGACGGGAAGCGCAACGTCCTGCAGGAGAGCGCACGTATCGCCAGGGGCGAAGTCAAGGACCTGGCCGAGCTAGACGTGAGAGCCTTCGATGCCCTCATCATCCCAGGTGAGACGGGTCCAATTTCAGACCATGCACTGGAACATTCCCTAGTTACACTAGGGAGGGCTATAGGAGATCTGTTCTGCCTGGATCGGGCTGATCAGGGTCATCTAGTTATCTATCATTCCTAATTGTTGAACTTTACTGTTGTCTATACTCTAAGGCAAACGGTCTTTTTAAATGTATGTATATGTATTTATACATACGCATTTATTATTTATTAAATGTATTTATTTGTTTATTGATTGTGTGTGTTTTATTGTTTTTCCATTTTAATTTCACTTAAAAATGCTTATGTCCTTATCCAGGGGGCTTCGGGGTGGCTAAGAACCTGTGCGACTGGGCGGTGAAGGGGAAGGACTACGCCATCCAGCCCCAGGTAGAGAGGCTCATCAAGGCTTTCCACAAGGCAGGCAAACCCCAGGGAATGTGCTGCATCTCCCCCGTGCTGGCCGCCAAGGCCCTGCCTGGCTGCGAGATCACCGTGGGCCAAGACAAAGAGTGTGAAAAGTACAGTGACTTTATGATCCATCTGCAGACATCAGTCAATCAATCATCCAATTAATTAAGCTTTATTTTTTATGTAGGGCTTCTCATGCTCATGCTCATTCTCATAAAGTTCATCCAGTTATTCTTTGGTGGTAAGCAACCACAGCTTTTATTAATTATTCATTTTTTCCTGTTACCTTCGCGCAGGTGGCCCTTCGCCGGGACGGCAGGCGTCATGAAGGAGATGGGCTGCAAGCACGTGAACAAGAACGTCGGAGAAGCCCACGTGGACGTAAAAAACAAGCTGGTCACCACCAGCGCGTTCATGTGCAACGGCCCAGTTCACGAGGTGTTTGACGGCGTAGGTGTGATGGTCTCAGAGGTGCTGAAACTGGCCTAGGGAGTGTTTTTCATGTTGTGATTGTTTGGTGCTAGTACATGCACTCTGTGCTCTGTGCACCGTCCTCGACTGACAATTTCATCAGTTGTTTCAACCGATATGTAATAAAAGATTTTAAATCCAGTGAAGAACTCTGTCTATTATATTTGTATTGAAACAAATGTTGAATTTTAAAAATAGAATTGTATTGGTAAATCCTACATTCAAATAAGAATACAACTGTATAACAAAATGTAATGGGAATTGTTATGGCAGAGTGTCTGTCATATTAATGAAAAGTTATACTAGAAAATGAAACCAAGGGTGCCAAAAAGGTTGATTAGTTGACCAATAACTTCTTAGTGAACTTAAATAACTTCAGTAGATTTTGAAATATCTTATCCTGAACCTTTTTCGGGGAGGTATAAAAAAAGTATAATGTATACTTTATCTATACCTTTATCTAAACAAAATGCCGAGAGCAATTTTTAAAATAGATAATGCAATTACAAAAAATCTACAAAAGATATATACACATACAATATTCACAATATGAATCATAGAAATGTAAATGCTGAATGTAAATGTAAACATTATTGACTTGCGGTAAACATTATTGAGCTATCGTTGACAATATTGACAATAATGTTGATAAGTGTTGATAAGTGTCCAATGCTATTGTGATGGGCTGCCTACGCTCGCATCAGCGGCAAAAGCAATGGTTTCTAATGATTAACATGTTGCTTTTAGTACCTTTTAGTTCTGTATTTTTAATATAATAAATAAAATCATTAATTCATTTTCTGAGAAACAACTGTGGAGTTTGGTCAGAAGGTACATTACTATTGGATGGAGTATCTGAACCCATTGAATGCTGTACTGAGGCAGTGAAATGCATGCCGAATATGGACATTCATTAGAGGTTTAGAAAGCTGCTATTGAATGATTTATAAGTTATATTTTAAAAGATGACAGCACAGGGGCTAAGAGTGTTGAGTGCACAGACAATATGTTGGACTGCGACTGGCTTTGTTATTTACTGTAATATTTTGTGTAAAACATTGCTGTAGAGTTTTAGTATGTGGAAGGGCCTTGTATATATATATATATATATATATATATATATATATATATATATATTGTATTACACATGGCAGGCTCATCTAGGTGTTTGACTCCCAGGTGAATGGTTTTGAGTTGTGGGTTTGATCCCCAATAACCGCTGTCTATCTCTAGGCATCCTTGAGCGAGATGCCTAACCTGTAGCTCTTCATGAATGATTCTTCATTCTAAGTATTTATGGATAAAAGTGAAAACAGCAAAATAGTAATACATAAATAGTTTTTTCTTGGTCAAGGATCATACGGGAACAATACACACTGTAGGCCCATGCACTTTGTCTTTCTTTTTATTTGACAGATCAATACAGATAGATAAATAGAAATTATATATATATATATATATATATATATATATATATATATATATATATATATATATATAAAAGGTTTATATATATTTTATTTTAGAAAAGTTTTAGCTAGAAAAATGATTGAACTGGTCGGTTCCACAGGCCAACACTGTTGCAAGGAACTTCCTGGGGCGGTCAGGGTCCTATAGGGTCAAAGATAGGGTCAGCAACTTACAACGGTGACGATAAAGAGGGGCAGAATGCATTACCCATGTTGCCCATCACCACAACATCATCATTGTCGTCACAGTGGTATGGTTTGCCATACTCACATGAATGGGGTGTGCACAGGGTGGGACGTAACGTATGACCAGACCACAGCGCCGCCTCTGGGAAGTGTTGGGGTCACTGGCGTGGACCAGGAATCCATCGTGGACCTACACAACGGTCGACGTAAGACCGTGACAAACATATACATAAATAGACCAAAAAACATGTCTTGTATTATATGAATGCACCAAATACATATGAGAGGCCGTATAGGCCATATGTCCTACTTTACATCCCACATATACATGTGAAATGCTCTCACATACCACTGAAACTCCTTTGCAGAGACTACTATTGCATCTCAGCCGTATCTGTGATCTCAATCTCAGTGGTACATGAGAGGAGCTTCACGAGTATGTGAGAGGTAAAGTATGAAATATAGCCAGGGCCTCTCAACAAATACAACGCGGCAAACGTTAATAACTTACAGACATCTGTCCAGCTAACAGAGGACAGAGCACAGACTTCCCGCTCTCCACCAGCTCCTCTGGTATCTCCTGGTTGACTGACAGCATGTTGCCTTGGCGCGTCGCTAGCTCATGCGGTAACATGCCGGCATGGTGACTCCCTGTTGGTGCAATGACTAAATGTTTGGTGGAGTAATTGCATTGTTGAAAGAAAGATAAAAAAAAGAATACAAAAGAAAGACGAGAGAAGCGAGAAGAAAAGAAAATTCTTATATGCCAATGGGCCTTACCTAGCGGCCTTAGAACCAAGACCGACCCAAGATGACCGCCAGGCGAATATTAAGGCCCATAAATGCAGTGAGTGACCGACGAGGGTTAAGAAGAGAAAAAGAGACGCCGTGTTACCTGGGATAACCTTCAGAGCGCCGTTCTCCTCCAGCGAGTCGTCCAGCGCCAGCCACACAGAGAGGACAGGGCCTCCATCAATGCCCCAATACCTGTACACAACAACAAAAAAGATTACACATAAACACAATTATCCCATACAATGAACCCTGTCTTATGGAAAACACAGACCCCTACTTCCCACCTTCCCAGAATCATTCATTCTTCTTTATTTTTAATGATGGAAAGTCAGTCATTGTGTACCTCATGTCCTGATGCCAGGCCACATAGGGAAGTTGAGTGTCTCGGACGTTCCCGTCGGGCCGATCCGCTGAAGGCTCACCGCTGGCTGTCGGGTATTTACAGATGAAGCGGGAGTCGAGCAGCACGACGTCGGGGCCGATGACGGCTTTGATCGCCTCCAGTAGCCGGGGGTTCTTGGCCAGGCCCAGCACCCACTGGTACTGAAGGTGAACATTATGCAGGCTGTACTGGGTGTACTCCTTGCCTGTGGTATGGAACATGACATGTTGTGCGAACACTGGTATAATGAGTAAGAGCAATTTAGTCGTGGTGGTTGAGCTCTGATTGTCTGTGATGTAGAGTTTGAAGTAATGTCTATTACCGGGGGTTACGGGTTCGATTCCCACTGAAAATATATGCCCAATGCTAAAAATGTATGTACTCAGTCACGGTGTTGTAAGACGCTTTGGATAGAACGTCCACCAAATGGTGTATATGATCTATAAAATGGCTGCACACACACACGCACGCACACAGGTAGACATGCACACACACACACACACACACACACACACACACACACACTCCTACATCCTAGTCCTTTCTGTAGCCAGTGGCTTACTCACCAAACTCCTCCTCCAGGGCAGCGAAAGCCCGCCTGGCATCGGTCAGCTCTGCGGGGTTCAACACAGGCAGCCCTGAGATGTAACCCTGCTGGTTGTAGGTCTCCTGTAGCTGTTTTGCACTCATCTCCGAAGGCTTCTGCTGTTCTCGCTCCTGTATGAAATTAGAAACGGCGTTGTACAACATCCGATATGCCACTTGTTTTTTTTTCATCTGTTTTGGGAAAAAGGGGGAATTGAAACACTTTGTATTGAAGAAGTTTGTTTGAAATAGCCTATGTCTAGTCACCTTGTCGAATCAATTTAGAGTTCAATGCAAACGCTTTATGAGCAGGTTGACAAATTGCAAATCATCAGGCAAGCATGACAGATTATTGTCCTGTTGATGTTGTGAGTCTACGTTTTTGTGTGGGCTAGAGATAGATAGATAGGTAGATACATATATATATATATATATATATATATATATATATATATTAGTGATGATCATGGGCCGTTATCGGCGTTATCGCACTGCGATAACGCGAGACTCTTAGATAAAAAAATTATCGCCGTTAATCTATTCTCAAAGTTGGGTTGGGAGCTGAGTCTATACCGGATTTCCACCAAGGAAGGTAAGCGCCGCCGCAGAACGGCTGCGCTGCGGAACGGCTGCGTCCTCTGCCCGGCGACCCCAACACGTTCTCATCCCAACTCGTAATATACCGACGATTTGTCATGCCCCTAGACGTCTGATACTGACGCAAAAGGTACCCTCCCGCGTCTGTGTGAAACGATCTGGGTTCTCATAAACCCGTTCGCGTTGGTAAGAGACGAGCAGAGTCTACAGCGTCCGCTCGCAGAGCAGAGTCTACAGCGTCCGCTCGCAGAGCAGAGTCTACAGCGTCCGCAGTCTACTGTGAAACAATTCACTCCAAAAAGGGTTATGGTTAGGGTTAGGGTTATGGTTAGGGTTAGCGTATTCTATCACCGTGACCGGGTTATTATTGGAGTGAATGGACGCTGTAGACTCTACTCGTCTCTTACCACCGCTACTGCCCCCCCCCCCCCATACATGATAATGGACACCTCGAAGGGCATTATCCCGCTTATACCATGGTCACTTGCCAAAGAAAATAAATTAAGACCATTAATTAATATTTGCATGCGTTTTACAATCAAAATATAAAGTTGTTCACAAGCCATAATTTGGCTTCCCTAGTAACGCCTGAGGGTCTGACTAATACCTGGAACAATCATTACCCTCCCTTAAGGTTCTTATGCAACGGAAACGTTGTTCACTCCTCCAGTAAATAGAACGGACCTTAGATACGACTCGGCAACGGGAGGTATTCTAGTCCGCTCAGCTATGAGCCAGAGAGCTCACGTACATCGGGAATTGCGACGGCCTATACTTTCAACATAAAGTGTACATATTTATAATTTGAAATGTGTCCCAGCCTTTACACCACAGATACTATAGGGTCTAGGCTATAGCATATAACCGCGTTTTCTGATTACAGTTTAATGCATTTTTCACAATTTACCAGCTGTCGTTTTGACGACTAATCACCGCGCCATTCGTTTCAATGGGAATCCGACGGTCTATAATTTCAACATAAAGTGTACATATTTATAATTTGAAATGTGTCCCAGGCTTTATACCACAGATACTATAGGGTCTATAGCATATAACCGCGTTTTCTGATTACAGTTTAATGCATTTTTCACAATTTACCAGCTGTCGTTTTGAAGGCTGAACAGACAATTTGCCTGGAAGTACTTAGTAGGTGTCCATATAGCCAGAGCTAGCTCTGCATATAGCAGGGATTAATGGCCACCCTGCAGCAGCCAATCAGAATCGAGTATTCCCTCTCCGTTGCCATGGTTACCATCCAGCGCAGTAATCTAACTGTAATCAGGCAATTTGACCCGAACGTCTTTCCTAGGTGTACATTAACACTTTTTAACCTACACCCGCCAGCCAATCAGAATCGAGTATTCACCCAGACCATGGTATATACTGTATATATACAGTATTTATATATATATATATATATATATATATATATATATATATATATATATATATATATATAGAGAGAGAGAGAGATGATAAAATATATATATAGAGAGAGAGAAGATAAAACAAGAAAAATCAAAGGAGGCGTTAAACATCTGATTGCTGTCAGATGTCCAGAAATTGTCCAGCACCCTACCCGTGTGTTGCTTGCGGTGCTCCTTTGCCTTTAACTTTTCTTCTTCTTCTTCTTCTTCTTCTTCTTCTTCTTCTTCTTCTTCTTCTTCTTCTTCTTCTTCTTCTTCTTCTTCTTCTTCTTCTTCTTCTTCTTCTTCTTCAGAGGGCTCAGGTGGTTTGATTCTTGACCTAACATGCTGGCCTCCTATATACTGCTCAGAGGGGAGTTACTGGAAACATCATGGGTGTGTGTTTGCTTTCCAGCAGATGCAGGCAACTTCCTGCTTGGAGGAGTCATGCATGAACTTTCTGGGAAAGGTGTGTTACATGTAGGCTATATGGGTTCTATTGTTGTGTAGGCTGAAACTCACCAGGAGTCATGTTGCAGAAAATTCCACGAGAAAGCGTTAATGTTGAAGGGTTTTGTTAACAGGGAAATAGGATGGTAAAGAACAGGTAATTTCCCATCATGGAGGCTCATTGTTGGCTCCAAGCATTGCTCCCTCGTCAACACGACCTTATTGCACCACTCTTTCAGTGTCCAATAGGTCTTGTCTCATGCGGGTATTAGGCAGGAGGAAAAAAAGGATCAAAGAAGCAAATATTAAAAGAGGGCATAGTTGTGTGCTTGCTGTAGGCTACTGTGTCTGGGTGTGGATGGATTCTGGAACGGTGGTTTATTTCAGGTGCACTGACAATGGCCCAGTATTGTATCAGTGAAGAAAGGGGTTGGCACTAAAATATCTTACATTATAAGCAGTGTGCGAAATACCCATCAATATTCGGGGGGGTCCCCATCTCCCGATTGTTGCGCAATATCGATCTAAATTTTCTCATGCAGTAGGCCTATAGCATACTTAACGTCTATTATCGCACAATTTCTGGTTTATCATACGATTGCGACCAGCAACAGATAAAAGAAAGGATAAAGGTTATCATACAAGACAGATATTTAAGCTACAAGTATGACAAAAATGTACACCTTACTTATCAATATAAAACACTGTAGAACATTTATGTGTCCATTTCAGCATGGAACACTCACCGGCGCGACAAAAACC
>JAOPHQ010001199.1:0-30000 GCA_030340625.1 Merluccius polli
CTGCTGCTGCTGCTGCTGTTGAGGAGCAGCCTGTTCCTCGAGAGACGAAGGCGCAGTCACACAGCTTGAGGAAGATCACAGCCCAGCTGCCGGGGCTTAATGTTTGGATGGTTGTCAGAGGCTTGGAGGTTGTTTGGAAAGCGAGGGCGTTAACGGGTCTGCGGCTAAGGTTCAACATTTTTGTTGATGGGAATCTATTATCTGTTGCTCTGTCGACAAATCAATAGGACAACGATTCTCAGGTCAAAAGACTGAATGAATTATTATTCCTCTGTCTCCACCTGTTCCAGTGAAAACATTAACATTCCTGTTCACAGTTACTCAACAGACGCTACAGATAAGAGAGCAGAGTTGAGTAGACTTGTAAGCTGGCTGGCTATGAAAGGGGAAAAAACAACAGCATGTATTCTAGGTGAGATCACCAGTATTCATCATAGTTCCCAAACACGCAATGACACACGGTACGCTGTAGGACACGTCATGATGTGGAGAAAGAAGAATGCAGGGAAGCAGGAAGACAAAGTTGAATTCTGTTGAATTGATCGTGACACAATCGACCATGTGATATTAATATAATTAACAGGAGTGGCTGCTGATAAGAGGGGAAGGCGGCGGCCTGTGCCAGAACAGGCCGGTCTCAGAACGTTTGTATGATATCTTACGAAAAGTTATGCACAATTTTCCGTAATATTTTTGCGTAATCCTATGAATGTCCAGCAAACCTAACCCTAACCTGAACCCTAACCTGAACCTTTTAGCCCTCACAAAAACAAATTATACAAAAACCTAACCTTAACCCTAACAATAATAATAATAAATAGTAATAATAAATATACATTAATTTAAAAAATCCTTCCTGGTGTCCATTGTGAATGATTTTAACCTTTGCAATAACTAACAAGTAAAGATTGTATACATTCACTGAACGAAGATTATGAAAATAAAATGCACATTTCTCGCTAGAAATGTTATCAAAACGCATTTTAATGCCGAAACTATCTTAAAATATAGCATTTTCCACTGGGAATAAAAGCCATGTCCGCCATTGTTTTTGTTCTGCACTGCAGGGGCTGCGCAGACACACTGAACGCTGGACATTCGTAGGATTACGCACAAACAATTGTGGACATTTGTAGGATTATGCACAAAATAACATTTTCGTAAGTTATCATACGAGCCGTTGTATGAGAATACATTGGCCAGAAAGCAGGAATAGTTTTGCTGTATGCACAATGCCTAACACATGTGTGCGGCAAACAAACTTAATCTTTTTTTTCGGCCTTTCACTCAACTGCAGTTTGAAAGACTGTCAGCTGATGTGAGCTGTCTGGGGTCACCTTGCTCTCCTCCCGCAGAAGGCAACTCAGGATACAAACCTCTTCAAACTTATTTTGGCCCGAGACAAAATAGGCTTGGCCCTCCTTTTAAACACTGCGGCGCTTATCGACTGTAAAGGGAGAGTCATGAACGTGGGCAGATGGAAATGAGCAAGATGCGATAATGCCGTACAATGCATCTATTCTCATTTGAGACTAATGCCTTTTTGTACATTGTCCCTGACAAATAAACAAATGTGTATAATGCTTAGGGCCATGTTTTGCACAAGACCAAGGTTTTGTTATGCATCCATATGTTCAACATCAAACACAATTATTTTACAAGTACACGTACAGCAGTGCCCCATGTTTGACTTGTGAACACCGAACTTAGGCTTGTGTATTGCGTTCATGATGGCAATTTGATTTTAGTTAGTAAATTGGTATCGTTTGCATTCAGCCCCAGGCGTCTCCTTGGTACGCCTGTGGTATGTGCTTCTGGTCGTAACATTGCCCCCCCCCCCCACCCCACCCAAAACACAACCCGATTGTTAAAAGGAACTCGGTTTAACCCAGAAACCTGGGAGCAAGCTAATAAAAAGCAGGCGAGTTGGGGCAACTCCCTCTGTTACACAAAGTGGTATATGTGTGTGTGTGTGTGTGTGTGTGTGTGTGTGTATGCACTGTCAGCTTCCAATGAATTCAAACTCTGTTCCCCACAAAACCCCCCGCTCCCCCCCCCATTCCACCATCTTTGGTTCACCCAGCAGTGGCACAGACAGCACTATGTGAAATACTATGTGTGTGTGTTGTGTGTGTGTGTGTGTGTGTGTGTGTGTGTGTGTGTGTGTGTGTGTGTGTGTGTGTGTGTGTGTGTGTGTGTGTGTGTGTGTGGAACGGGTGGAACCACCGGGCCAGGGGCTGGTGGAGCTACTGGCAGGCTGCAAGCATTTCCTGTGACATGGTGTATGTATGTGTGTGTATGTATATGTGTGTGTGTGTGTGTGTGTGTGTGTGTTTTTTTCTTCTCTTCAAAGGACGGGCCATCGTGTGTCTTTCCCTGTGCTGTCTAAAAATAACAGAAGCATGAGACTGGGCAGGGCACCTCGACCAATGAATAGCCATTGTGTTTTGCGTTTGGTCTCCCTCCCATGGGTCGGTGGGTGCGCGCTCGCGGGAGGACCGCCACGCTCGTCTCTGAAGATGACGCCGTGTTCGTTTTCGCTCGTCATTGTTTCGCCGTTTTCCCCGAGACTTGCACAATTGTTCGATGGTAAATCTCTCACGTCAGGAGAACCTAAATGTGTTTTTTTTTGTTTGTTTGGTTTTTTCCCCTTTTTCTGTTTGTTTGTTTGTTTGTTTGTTCCCGTCTCCGGCGGATATTTCCGGCACCGATGTGAGACTGCGCGGCATTAAGTCCCCACACTGTGCAGGAAGATTCCTGGCATTCCTCTCTGCCTCCTCTCTATGGCCTTGCGTCCGAGAGGCTCGTCCGGATGGAGGCTCCAGTGGAGGCTCCCTCCCGCGACCCCCGAGAGCGTATATATTTGCGCAGGGACGGTTTTCCTGGCATTTGTCTGTGAACCTCTCCCACGGTCGACGGGCGCGCTCCCGTCTGTGTCGAAGCGCGCGCAAAGGCCGGCGACGTGCGTGGTGACGTGCGCGCGGCGAGCCTGCGTATCGTCATGGAGTTATTTTGCATGCTCCCGATCAGTTCCACCCGGATAATGTAAATGAAAAAAAACTGAAAAAAAAAACGCATCGGGTCGACTACAACACCACAGCAGAAACGTCATTTCAAACTCGGCGGCCGGCGAAACGTTGGGCAAAGCAAAGGCGTCCTTTTCCTCCATATTCTTCCAGAGACATTCTTCCTGGAAAGGGAGTTTGACTTGAAGGGATTTCCACTCGGTAGATCGGAGACATCTACACACAGTCCTTCCACTGTTTACGTTCCACGGCACACAAACCCTCCCTCCTCCTCCCTCCTCCCTCATCCCACCTCCCTCCTCCATCCTCCCTACACACACACACACACACACACACACACACGCACCCACCATACGGTTCCTTACCATCATAGGCTGTTGAACTCTGGGGGAAAATCTATACCGCAACCCCTTCCACTCGCTTCACCTCATTCATTCATTCATTCATTCCCATTCCCCTGGCCTCTCTCTCTCTCTCTCTCTCGCCCTTTATAGAAAACACACAGCTCGCGGGGAGTTTGAACACTGCCCGGCTTCACTGGCACCGTGTTTACACTGGCTTATCCTCTCTGACCCTTCGCTTGTGTGTCGTTATGTAGTCACGTACGTACATTGCGTTCTTTGTTGTCGGCGCCACGCCTCGATTTATTATATATTCTCACAGAACCGACAATCTCTAGTGAGCTGTCAATCTGATCACAAAACTACTTGTGTGTGTGTGTGTGTGTGAGGAATTCGATATTGCTTTAACATGGATGTTGATGATGATGATGAGACGAGAGATATTTTTGTTGACAGCTTATAGGCGTGATGGTGTTACATGAGGCTGGGCGTCGTCTCTTTGAAGTCAACGTGTGTGTGTGTGTGTGTGTGTGCGTGTGTGTGTTTGTGTGTGTTTTATCGGTAACCTGTTCTCGACAAAGGGCCTTCCTTAAAATGGCTCTCTTATGCATCTAGACATGTACTGTGCTCACTGATCTAGAGAGAGAGAGAGAGAGAGAGAGAGAGAGAGAGAGAGAGAGAGAGAGAGAGAGAGAGAGAGAGAGAGAGAGAGAGAGAGAGAGAGAGAGAGAGAGAGAGAGAGAGAGAGAGAGAGAGAGAGAGACCTTGCGTCACTGCAATAATCTGCTATAATGTATAGCAGAACTCAAACACTGTCCCCAGGTAGGACAGCACTAGTGCACAAGATCACAAGAACCAGGGAATCCTCTTTAAAGACAGACTAACACACACACACACACACACACACACAACACACACACACACAGAGTTTAACATTCAGAGCAAGAAGAGGGTGGGGTATACACACACAAACGACGTAATCCTTCCCCCGCGGCGTCTACTACCCGTGGGCCGGGAGATCAATGAAGTTTTGGACCCGCCAATCGGCTCCCAGCCCCACCCGAAGTCTCTGAAGAAAACCTCCCCTGGTGTAACTGCGTGTCTGTGTAAACACACATCGGAGATTGTTCTCGTGTGTATTGTGTGCTACAGTTGGGGAAGCCAACTGAGTAAACAACAAAAGAAAGGGAATTACCGTACGCTACAGTTTTTGGCCAACTGCTTTCAGCGTTGTTCCTGTTGGTTTCCATGAGAGCTACAATTTGAACAATTAATCGAAATATTATCGAAAACGCAATATGGCAATAAGTGCAATATCCAAATCGCAGGAGCTGCAATTTTTTGATGAGGGTAAAACGATTTCTCCAGATGTAAGACAACATGTTTTGGTACAGATCCCCAAAAAATGTCACATCATGACTTTAATAGTTTTTTCAGTTAAAAAGAAAATTGTGATGCAAAAATGATCATTCCGACCCACTAATGATGAATCATATTGCGGTCGCACCATCTGTCATAAATAATCGCAGTATGATTTTTGTTTGTACCATGTCTTTCAGCCCTAGTTTCCATTGTGATGTGTGCTGCAGCTCAGAAGGATGAATGTGACGGTGACCCATTGTTGGCAGAAGTGTTTCTGTGGCGTGCGTCATTGTGCTGCGACCATTAAGTTGTTTTAGGAGTCCGGACATGGTTGAAATGACGCTCTGCACAGCGACTTAGACATGTTACAGTGCCTGGTGACATCATTGCCGGTAGCCAATTAAATAATGGGTTTCTGTAGGTTTAGATGCAGAAGTGGGCAGTATCTAATTGCAATTTATCTGGATGTGTTTTTTTTTAATCATGGGAATTTCTGCAGGCACTGACGCACGCACCACACACGCATGCATGCACACACACACACACACACACACACACACACACACACACACACACACACACACACACACACACACACACCCTGCAGCTTAGTTATTTGTTTATTCGGTAGGGAAACAGCACGTCAATCGATAGAGTACGTCGAGTACTTTATTAATCTAAAGGGACATTGTGTCTGTCACAATTGCTGTGCTCAAGATAGTAGACTGGAATAAAAATATACAACACAAAAGTACAACATGGCAACACAAAATATGGTAAACTTTATATATACTGTATATATACAGAAAGCGAGAGAGAGTAGGGAAATCTCAATTTTCTGCTGACTAAAATAGACCAGAGAATATGAATGTTTTTTGTATCACAACACATTTGCGATGGCTGTGGATATTGATGGAGGCTCCTCACCCACTAGGGAGATGAGAGGATGTTTTATTCATGCTGGAGGAACTGTTGACATTTAACTTGGTGTGCGGCAGCCTGCTGCTCCATTAGCATTCTAGTTTAGGTGGACAATCCTCGACGCTAAGTCCACGTGTCTGGAAATTGTGCTTCCTGGAAAATTAACAAGTCAAAGGAAAAAGGACATATTAATGTGTAACATATTTGATGTTTGTATTTTGTAATATATGATGTTGCTCAATACTAATAATAGAATCATACACAAATGTAATTACCAAAAGGGTTTTTGACTTTTATTTAGTCTTTTTGGATGACTTTTTATGAAGTTGATCGGAGAAGCCTAACATAAAAAAATTAGGATTTTACATGACATGATAATAACCACAATTAATGTTTCATTAATTTAATTCATAAATGGTTGGAATGCAAGGAGACGCACAATTGATTGCAACTCAAATTGTTGCCTTATACGTTCGCTGCATTTCAATGCAGCGATGCCTTGCTCCACCACCTAGTAAGGAGCGGGAACTTGAATGATCTGGCCCTAACCACTTCCTGCTGGAATTTGCATGAGCAAGTGAACACAGAGCTCCAGGGGCCTCCCCACCCCACCCTCACTCACCCCGTTTGAGGGCACAAGGAGCCCAATCTTTTGGGCTCCTTGAGAACAAGCCGTCTCCTTGGCTGCATCTCGCTCTCGCTCTCTCTCGCTCTCACTCTCGCTCTCTCTGGGTTTTCTTGGCACACACAATACGAGCGATCCCCATTGAGATGGCTCATCTGTTTGGCTAGAGATGATCCCATTACTTTTGAGTTGATGTTTTGATTGTCTTGGTGCTCTGCCACTTGTGCTACCTGTGGGTGGGTGGGGGGCTATAGGCAGTGGTTTGGAATAACACAAATCGCTCTGGTGGATGCAAGGGGGTAAATGGTGGACAAATGCCTTATATCTTTGTTGTTGTTGTCTGTGAGCTACTCAGACCGCAAACATTTGTGTCTTTGACGTTGATTAACGGCCATCTAACGGTCGCTCATATCCATCTCATCTAATCGCTCAGTCTCATGACCTGCAGTCTGACCTTTCACCTCTCCAGTGAGCAGAGTTTACTTAGGCAAACTGCGGTGCTTCCAGCGAACTAACCTGCAACGTTTGATTTAACTATGAAGAAAGAAGATGACTGGAGCGCAAACATGTGGTTTTGATGGTTGTTAAAATGTTAATCGTTTACATTTTTACTCAGTTTGGTGAGAACGATTACCATAATGTGGGTTTATGATACAACACTGTAAAATGAAACTCGGCTTCCAGGATGTTGGGTATTTTGCTTTTGGAATGGGTGGAGTCCCCACCCACAGCAAGACCTACATTATAAAATACTTATTTGTTCCCCCTTCCTGATTAATTAACTTTGATGACTAAGTCATTTCTAATTTCTCAATATATGCGCCATGCATTGTGTGTAGGCTTATGTGTTGCAGTTGTGTGTAAACTCCCTTTTCCTTTGGTTTCCCAGTGGTGCTGCAGATCAAAGGGTCATTGTATAGTTGGGTGGACTCTGTTAAAGAAACTCCATCTATTTCCTCTCTCTGTCTGAACTGCTGCCTTTCGAAGACGTCGAAGAGTCAGTCTTACTAGTAGTCAGTGTTAGGGACTACTACTAGCTCTCCTAAGTGTTGCTTAGCAGAGCTCTGTAGCAGTAGTACGCAAGCTTAAATCAATTGGCCACAAATGCTACTGCTTGTAAGTACCACTCCCGAGGTCATCCCTGTCGGTTATGAATGTATTCAGTGCAGTGTGTAGTTGAAATAAGTGGGTCAGACTCTCCTTTTAGTAGAAGTGCTGTCCATTTTGTCTCCATTCGCCTCTGCGAACAGCATATGCAGGAGCTTCCCAATGCCCTTACGTCTACAGGGCCTACTGAGCTCAGTATGCTTTCCAATCAGTGATGCGTTCGCCTGTCGGGACACATTTAGACAGCATAACACTCCATAATACATTTTTGGAAGTGTATACATTTGTGGGGGCCCCCACTGTGAGTGCGCCCTGCTACCGATGCCTCTAACCCTCCCACTGTTGTCCTGTGTGGTTGTGTCCGAGCAGACATCGCCGTGGTGGAGATGACGGACGCCTTCCGCCAGCCATCGCTCTTCTACCACCTGGGGGTGAGGGAGAGCTTCAGCATGGCCAACAACATCATCCTCTACTGCGACACCAACTCTGACTCGCTGCAGTCGCTGCAGGTAAGCTTCAAGACAATGGAGAAATACATTTTTTTTAATAAAATTTTGTTTTTTTAGCTGCTGAAACTGAAGTTTATAAGGTTGAGCGTTAATCTGTCTAGAGGATATTAATGCATTCTCCTTTTTCTTTGTGCAATAGATGCATTATCTGGCCCAAAGCGATCTAGTAATGGCTCAGGGCCATTCTTTGTGTTATTGTGTGTGCCAGTGCTGCTGGCCCTGTAGCCACAGAGCCTGTTCAAGGGTTGAGGAGGAGAGTGATTTGCAGTCTATATTTAGCATTGGATTGAAAAGGCTGTATTTTTGTCAGGTAATGCATCTGGGATTTGATTGGCGAAGAGGCTTTAATGAAAGCTATTTTCAGGGGTGAAAATTATTAGTGTGGGTTTTTGTTTTTCATGTAGGAGGTAATTTAGAGAAACGGGTTATGAAACAATATTTTGATTGGGAAAGGCAGAGAAAAAAACTGTGTCATTTGGGGAAATTGCTCAATTTCTTCGACCCAAAATGGTCTATATACATCATATGCATCACCCTGGCCATGTGAAATAATAATGTTTTCATTCAATTTAGCCTGCCTTCCTTGTTACCTGTCACAGACACGTTTTGGGGGGCCCGCTATGAAGCATTTAGTCCATTCAGGGAGCCAATAGAAACCCTCTGTCTGTCTGACCACCGGTAGCAGGGGGATGGTGGCTGCCGTCCTCCTGCAACCCACGAGGACGGCAGGGGACGTGGTTTAGTCTCCAGTGAGCTGAGACCACGTGTAATGGTTGAATAAAGGGCCTAGAGTCAGGAGCCTCTATAGCATGTCAATGTTTTTAGTATTGACTTTCCTGGCGTATCTCTATGAATCTGATACATGTTTTCCCCCTCATCTGTTTATACTGTAGTGTGTTATTTGTTTGTCTGTGTCTTGTTGTGCTGTTTCACCATGTCAGGACACTTTTGTGAAAAAAGATTTTAACCGCAAAAGGCTCTTCTGGTAAAATGAAAAAAGAAATCTCTCTACAATGTCCTAATATGAACAAAAACATCTTTTAGTTTGAGTTTTTAGACTGAGGTTTTTTTTTAAGACTCTTTTTTCCCCAACTATTATGGAATAAGCAGTCTACCTGACCGCAGTTCATACTAGTCGCTAACTAGCCCGTGTCCAGAAGGTCATGTTGTTTAATGGTGGCAACCCACAGGAATTCAGTCTTGACGATGGCACAAGCACACATTTCTGACTCATCCGCAAGCGATTTAGAGTCGCTGGGGTGCATCGGGCCGTGGAGAGAAACAAGATCTACTGAACCAACGTATTGAATGAATGCCTGCGTATGGAACTGCAGTTACGTTGTATTGCATTGGAGTTGTATATTATGTTATGCTTTTTCAACTTAAACAGGAACTAACTTGATCTTGTATTGTGTCTTCTTTTCTCTTTTATTTCTTCCAGGAAATAATTTGCCAGAAGAACACAGTAAGTCACCCTTTTCATCATTAACATTAAATCTTTGTTATGTATCTATGCATGCACCATTACAAATTCTTATCTTTATGCCCTGTGTGTAGGAGTACAGTACATTAATACACATGCTTACAAACTCTGAATTTTCACTTTATACACAGTGGTGTGTCTTTTAATTTATCTTTATATTTTCGGGCAGCCACCAGCCTTCAAGCTGCGATCAGCAAGTTTTTGTTTTGAATGCATTGTGTTTTGATTGAGTCTCATGGTTCTCATGCATTCGCTTGACTACTGACTACTGCTAAAGATCCGAGTGCATGAGAACCGTGAGACTCAACCAAAAGAAAATTTAATCAATGCACAGTGGGGCGAGCAACAATGGCTGATGGCAGCTTTTATATTCAGTGACTGAGTTGAAAGACAAAATAAAAATAATGTAAAGGCAGACGGCAGAGACACCTCTGAGCATCCAGTTCAGCGTGGACTCACAGGATGCACAGGTCGACCATGTGTCAATATGGGCATGCAAAACAAAATAAATACCAGACGGTATTACAGACGTAACACATATTCCACAACACCAAGTCGAGCAAAACCCTAAGACAACATAGGCAAGGCCAAATAATACAAGTGTTTGCCTTTTAGTCCAAGGCAAGTATAAGTAAGTAAGTGAATGTATGTTGGCCCTGTTTTATGTTGGCGTCCTACAAACACCACCCATTTAGTAGCAATGGGCAGAGGATGCAAAGCAGTCTCAACCTGGGAAACCGGTTGAACCCAGCATTTAGTAGCACTGCCAGTGAAATGCATACACACAATACATGGAGTACAAGCCCTTGTGCCACACAGTGTTTAGTCAAACCAGAATGCATTATTAACTACTTGTCAGCTAAATACATTCTGCACCCCCCACCACCCCATCCATTCCCTCCTATTCCTACATTTCCCTTTCTTTCTTCCCTTATTTCCACTTGTAATAATGTGTATATATATAAAAATCATGGCAGCAAGATACCTACACACACACACACACACACACACACACACACACACTATCCACGGCAGCAACAGGCAGGGGGTCAGAACGCAGATGGGTGGGACGGTAGCAACCGGATATGGTGGGCAGCCACTGTTTATGTCTGGTGTGGTAGCGCTAGGAAACGGAGCCATTGCCCCCAGAAGAAAGAGATGAAGCCGCCCGCAGAGCTTATTTTAGGCTCTCTGTCTGTCTCTGTCTCTCTGTCTCTCGCTCTCTGTCTCTCTTGCCTCTGGTTTCTCAACCCTCATTCCCGCTCACTTTTTATTTATTTTATTTGTACATGTTTTGGCCCCTCACCTTCCCATTACATTACATATCAGTGCACTTCTATATTGTGTGTGCCAAGGGACAGATGAGCAACAGGTCTGCGTGCGTGTCGCCTCGCTCGTGCCTCTAGGGAGCCGCAGGTATATTTGCTCAGCCGTGTGACGGCAGGTGTAATGGGGCTGTGGTTGACTGGTAATTTGGGACTACTTCCTCCATGAGCTAATGACTGCTGAGTGAAAAAAAAACCAAGTGCTAATTATCAACGACGTCAAGCAGAGCTGCCAACACAGAGAACAGCAGACCAATAGTGCACACACACTTAGACACACACACTAAGGAACACACACACACACACAATTTCCTCACATTCCCTCTGACTCACACACACTGCCGTGTGCATCTCTCCTCGTCACTCAGCGGCTTGGATTAGCAGAGGAGAAAGTAGGAGTAATTAATTTTTAGCATTTAGCCCACCAGCCGCCTATATGTGAGCACCATGCCATGTGCATTGTTCTGTGACAAACTGCTCCCCCCACTCTTCCTGACATGAGATCCTCCAGGGAGAGCCTTAGATAATACACCTGCAGTCTGCTGCTAAAGGCTTTCACAGAGGTGTTTATATACTACATATACTAAATATTAATATATATAGATATACCGATAGATGGATATTTGCAACAGTATCTTTAATTACAACAAATGAAATTGGAATACACTATTTTTGTGAAGGTAAAAAAAAAACACCATGTAAAACAATCCGACAAAACAAAATCATAGGTCCCACCAGCAAGTCTTATGTACTCACTTCTATCATTCATACAAGTCTTGGGTGATATGACGCTATATCATATGGCAGATGTCAGATCACCCAGGCCTGGGAAGTCCTTTTTTCACATTTCTGTGAGTTTGATTCACTGAAAGAAACAATTGCATTCTGACTTTCACTTCCTCTATCGGCTACTTCCTGGGTGGTGGTGTTGGTGGTGGTGCAGCCTTCTCAAAGAGAGGCAGACTGACACTGAAAGCCACCTATAGGGGCTGGCGGGTTCATGAAAGGGCCAGCTGTGTGGCTTAAGATGCTCAGTTAGGGATTGCGCGTGGAGCTGTTAGTCCTGATTTGCTCTGTGTCTCTCTGAGGGTTGGAGGCGGGGAGGGGGGGGGGGGTTGTTATCGGTAGGATGTTGTGTTTGTTTGTGGAGATCAACGATTTTTTTTTCAATTTATTTCTTGGTTTCCATGCATGCTGACGACCCAATGCAAGTTTTGCTCCATACTTTAATTAATGCAGTGGTTATTTATTTATTATACAACAAGTAGTTCCAAGCAATCTGATTTGTCAACTAGACATTTAGACTGCGCTCAAATCAGCATGACAGCACACGTAGCTGTGCTGCCTCATCACTATAAATATTACTCCGCCATTGATTAAAACTATACATATTTCCATGGCAACATTTTAACTGCCACTATACGAGTAGAGCTTGAGCTAACAGTAGCCTACAATATGATACAAAATGGATCATTTTGTTTTATATGGTTTTGTTTTGACTTAGTTTTCAGGAGGTCCCTAAAAGTTTTCTTAGTCTGGACCGAGGCCAGTGGCGTAACTATCGACGGTGCAACCGGTGACTTTTAAATAAACAATCCGCCCCCCCCCCCCAGTCAACAATCGCGCACCCCCCCCCGGTCAACAATTGCGCAGCGGGATGTACAGTGATTTTGGAACCGCTACGGGGCGTTTTAACGGTTACTACCTCGGTTATTATCGACTACCTAGTAGGATTTAACAAAATAAACACACAGCAACATACAATGCCGTCATTCTTCTGCTAAGCAATATAGTTATAGCAATATAGTTCCTCGAGACTGTTATACTGAGCAGCCAGTGTTAATATTATGTTAATATATAAAGTTATGAAGACATTTCTAGAGGAACTATGGAGAGCGGTTTGAGGGTCAATAAGGTCAAATATATCCTACACAAATCCTCCCATTCTTTATATAAAGTTTGCCCTCCTATTTCCCCCTCCCCTGTGTATAATTATCCCAGCAGTAAAGTCAGGAACTGTCCAAACTGTTTTGCTCTTCAAAGACCCTTTATGATTCATCATTTATTCAAGTTATATTTAGCAATAACATTTGAAGTTTAGTGTGTGTGTGTTCCCACTGCAAAACAGGAGACTCCCTGTCAAGAGCAGGCCAATAAAGTGCTTCATTAAATCTGTAAATGTGGTTTGGTTGAATACAAGCTTTGTGTATTCCAGTAGTTTTGATTTTTTAAATCAGTTTTACAGGCCTTTGCAGAACATGAACATGTTTAGCTTTACAGGAGACTTTTTAATGGAAACCATAAAACTAGATGGGGACTGGAAAAGGAGAGTCTCATAATACACGGCTATCCGTGACATTACACTGAGTTGGTGTCGTTATAGAAAAGCTGTTGTTGTTTGTTCTTCCAACTTTCCATTTGTTCATCTTTTTGTATTGTGTTTCTTGTTATGGCTTATGTTTCACTCTTTCTTCTTTCATTCAAACCAATTTGTATTCAAATGGTTTTCCTACAATTTAAAAGCATTTTGTTACTTTTACCGGAATAATGCAAATAATGATTGTAAGTATTGTAGCTGTAATAAAAGTAGTAATAATAATAACAATAATGTCATGTTTTATGTAGAGCCATCATTGATACAATAAAAGTCCTCGTGACTGAGAGTGACAGGAGGAGGACATTACAGGAAGTTACAGGACAACTGTTGCGGTGTCATCCATGGGTGGTACACATGGCGCTCCATTGTGTCTGGTGATTGGCGGCAACCCCGTCATAAAGTCCCTTCCTCAGTATTTTACTCTGCTCAGAGGAAACGGTGCAGACATCCCTATCAGAGTTACTTCCTCCTACAGAACAATATATTGTTTAGCTGCAGCACGCCCACTGCAGACGACAAAGAGTGAAAAGAAAAATGTAGTGAAAACAATTATTAACCACAACCAGAAACAAATCGACCTGATGTAGTGCAATCCGCTCAAATTGAACTCCAACATCCAAGCCCGTATCGAGCTGAACGTCTATAAGATGCAATATCAAATTAGCATCAAATGTGCTGTGGGTAAGATTTGAGAGTTGTAAAGAGAGCAGAAAAGAGGAAGAGGGCAAGATTTTCAAACTAAACTAAAAACTAAAAACTGTGCTTGACAGGCAAAATAAATTCCCCAAACCAATCAGGAAAAAGATGCCCTGATTAGTCAGAAATGAGCCCTGAATCAAAATTGGCTCATACAGAGGCAGGCGCAGTCAACTCAAAATAGATATTCTCACAGAGCATTTCACTCACTAATGAGTGACGGATGGCAAGGCCATTTCTATCAAATTAGACTCAAACAGTTAGCTCTTAAATCATACCCACAACACCTTTTTAAATATACAAATCTAAACAAAAGGCATTTTCACAAGCTTTACATGTAAAAAATGCTGACGACACACCTGGCCTTTTCCCTCAGACGTGCTCGGCCAACTACACCTTCATCCCGTACATGGTGACGCCCCACAGCAAGGTGTACTGCTGCGAGAGCAGCCTGATGAAGGGCCTCACGGAGCTGATGCAGCCCAGCTTCGAGGTGCTGCTGGGCCCCATCTGCATGCCCCTCCTCGACCGCTTCATCCAGCTGCTCAAGGTGCCCCAGGCCAACTCCCAGTAAGTAGGCACACACACACACACACACACACACACACACACACACACACACACACACACACACACACACACACACACACACACACACACACACATCAATCTGCCATCATTATGCATTTTTGCAATTTCAACGCTTTTGCTAATGCTCACATTAAGTCAGTTGCAGACAATTGTTCCTACACACACACACACACACACACACACACACTCAAAATATGACATTGAATGATATGATATGCTAATACTGAGGATTACCCCCCCCCCCCCCCCCCCCCCCCAATTTACACTACAAGTTTGTCAATCAATCAAACTTTATTTATAGAGCGCCTTTCTGCAAAACTGCATGACAACGAGCAAAACAAGGGAAACAAGAACAAGACACAAAAAGAACAGGACATTAATGTAAAAAGACAGTAAAGACAAATCTGAATCTCAGAGATACATTTGAGAGGTAGAACAAATCAAACACTATACATGAATTGATTAAAATAATATTTGTCGTCGTTTTCAGCAGAACATTTTAATAACGAGCGTGGAACACAAGTAACACAAGTATAGTGAAGGGTTAAGTATAGTTATGGCTTAGGGTGGGAAATAAAGAGGTATGGTCTTCATTGGGCAGCAATGCTGCCGTCACGATGCCAATTTATTCCAGCGATGTTGAAAGCTACTCGACGCCACGCTATAGTTTCCTCTGCTCCCCTGTACACTGGAGCGCGTGCCGAAGGCATGTGCTCTCATCTGACTGTGGTGTGCATAGCGCACGTATTTCCCTCTTGCTCCAGGCACTGTCTGTGCACTTGAGCCGCCTTTCATCGCCATGCAAAGGAAGCGGTGTTTGTATCTGTGTTTGACCCACAATGCACCCTGTTGAGATCAATGATGGTGTGAAGTAAAGCCGTCCAATCGTGTCACATTTGATTTAAAAATGAGAACAATAACAGGTCGCTCTTGAGTGTGGTTTAGGTACGTACTTGTACACTACAGGCCGACATTACAATACGACATGTCGAGTGTTCAAGGACCATGCACACTTAGTGACTTGCCCTTAGATTAGCATTGTTGTTATTGCCTCCGGTGTTATGAGCTGGTCTCAGTGAGCTTAAATTCAGCTTAGCGTTCAGAGCCATGCCTTTGAGAGTATATCATTAACCGGACATGGATGTCGTTCTCCCCAGCACAAAGCGCTTTGATATTTGTCCTTGAATTTGCTAAATAGTGGCCATCAGAGGCATGGAAGCAGGACATGCATCCTCTTATCATAATAAACCAGCAACAAACTGTTGTTGGCCACAGATTTGCTGATTAACACAATAACCCCAATAAATGGTTCAATGATTAACCCTACACACACCCACACACCCACACACACACAAACCTTATTCTTTGATGCCCTTTGTAAAAAATAAAGCTAATAGAAAAAAACTAAAAAAACAACAAATATATATATATATATATATATATATATATATATATATATATATATATGTGTGTGTGTGTGTGTGTGTGTGTGTGTGTGTGTGTGTGTGTGTGTGTGTGTGTGTGTGTGGTTCAGATAAGTGGCAGTTCTGTACAACTTTTATTTCCCCCACTACCTGTCTGACACACAGTAGGAACAGTGTTTCCAAACACAGTTGAGTGATTGCATCACCACCAAGTCGGAGCATGTGGCCATCACATTCCAACCAATGGTAACGCATGCTGAGGCCTGATCCGCTCTGAATGTGAGCAGCTGGGTATATGCCCGGCAACACCGACCTGACACTGTCGCATGATCAAATCACTGACTTTTTCACGCCTTTACTTTGATATGTTACCTTATTCAGGCCAGATCCCCTGAATGCCACGTGCTCACCAACATGTTAACGGCCGATTCGTGACGTTTTTTTTGGTGTGTTTTTTTTAGATTCAGGTGACCAAAATAAAAATGTAAAAAATTAAACGATGCTGTCACATCCCAGCATCTGTCTCTTGAAGAGTCGTCTGAGACTCCTTGGCCATTTCTCAGCCAGAAATAACCAGGCCAACACTGTCACCGGATTTGCACTTTACACAGCGGGAGTGTAGAAAGATGTTATTTCTGATGGCCCCAGTAGACATGGGGGTTTTGGACACTCTCAACTGTGGCCTGAATTGCTGTGCTGAATTGAGACT
This sequence comes from Merluccius polli, assembly GCA_030340625.1. Classification (NCBI taxonomy): domain Eukaryota; kingdom Metazoa; phylum Chordata; class Actinopteri; order Gadiformes; family Merlucciidae; genus Merluccius; species Merluccius polli. The sequence continues at coordinate 16,497 of JAOPHQ010001199.1, forward strand.
TTGTTTGGGAACTACTACAGCAAAAAAAATTCACTGTGTCAACTTTTCCTTCATGATATAATACTTTGGAATAATGCACATGAAAAGCCAAATATGCTGTATTGGAGATGGAATTAATTAAAAAAGTAATAGATGAATAACTTAATAAATGGACAGATTTAGACACTGCCATCTAGCAAGCGATTCATTCAAGTTGGCACTGGAGTATTGGGCGACCTCTAAACCACTTCAAATCATTAAGTTCCCTTGTGGAGCCCACATCAGTCATTCGGTTTATGCCTTCTCAGCGTTTCCCACTTTTTTCTGTTTTTTTTGTGTCCTCATAATAGGGCTTGTACATCAGAATGCAGTGCATCATGGGATTTATTGTTGGCGATACTCTGCCACATTGAGAGGACCCAACAGAGTTATAAATCAACGTTAATATACCGTAACCTAGGCTAATGAAAACTTTATTTTGCCACATCATCGCATGAGAAACGCTGTGGCAGTTTCAAACACAACAATGTCTCCCCATAATGACAAATCATTTCATGATTCATTGCTAAGCAATGACCAAAAAACGATTTACTACCAACATAATTTACTTTCCAGTGCTCCTATGCATCTAAAATGGAGGCGGTCAATACGATGTGCTGTCGCGATGTATGAGCCCTATAATGTATTTTTTTGGTTGTGTCCCCCAATAGCCAGTACTTCCGCGAGACCATCTTGAACGAGATCCGCAAGGCGCGGGAGCTGTACACCGGCATGGAGCTGGCCGCCGAGCTGGCCCGCATCCAGCAGCGCCTGGACAACGTGGAGTGCCTCTCCTCGGACATCGTCATCAACCTGCTGCTGTCCTACAGGGACATCCAGGTACTGCGCCTGCCGTTTTGGTTTGCTGAATTTCGCACAATGACTTCATCTGCAATGTCAAGTTGATAGACGCTTCGCCTTTTAAAAGGTCAATTTTTCTAAACGTATGTCTTTATACAAAAAAATAACACGCACACACAACTTGTCAGTTGATTGCAATTGTGTGTGTGTGTGTGTGTGTGTCCACCCCACCCTCGATCCAACAAAACGAGTGAGCGAGGCCCTCTGTTGAATATGTATACAGTACATAGGGTAGTGCCCCCTTGGTTGTATAAACGTATACGGATAGGGGTTAGCCAGCATTCACATATTTATTTCTTTTTCCTGTTGTTTTTGTATTGTAGTGTTTTGTTCCAATACGTCTCCATGACAGTGTGTGTGTGTGTGTGTGTGTGTGTGTGTGTGTGGGGGGGGGATTCCTCTATGCGTAGCTGTGGCTCTCTCACCGTAGGCGGTGACTGGGCCTTGTTGAATTATTGATGAGAACAACAAGCATGGAGGCGATACTGAATTATTCAATGTCTCGTCGGGCAGCAGCCAAACAGTTGCACCTAATGTGAAAAAGACAATAACATTTAAAGGCGCAGCGTATAGAATTATGCAACAGCTAGGTCCGACCGAGGCATCTGATTGGACGAGAGGGATTCCATGAGTGCTGATATTCAGTAGAACAGCACTGGGACTGTTAACTACACATGTATCCCTCCGCTTTGCAGCTGCTCTAGTAATAACCTATACATAGCCGGCCTGCGGTAACAGGAAATGTTTGTGTTGCTTGGCAACACGTAACTATTTGTATTATGTGGCGGAGCCAAATAAATGATTCAATGAACAAACAAATCAATCTGTTTGCGTATTACTGTCAACTAATAAATGGCGCTTGTAGAACTGTTGTATAAAAGCAATTTAACACTCAAGGTCGTGCCGTTGGACTAAATATCAGCACGGCTGTGATTATCTTTGGCTGTCTGCCTGCGGCCTCGTACCTACGGCCGAATCACAGCCGTGCGGATATTCACTATTACAGCCGTCCCTCTCGTGTGATATTGCTTAATGGAGCGGCATCTAACGGACTTGGCAGTAATGGAATATAATAGTATGTAAAGTAATGTATGTTTTAATTAATGTATAATCCCATGAAAATAAGAATGGTTGTGGAACGGCGCAACACGGCGGGCTCCTTCCACTTGTCGCACCGCCATGTTGCAACGCCATGTTCCTACAGTAGCCCAGAAGGGACAAACGGCTCTAGAGAGGACGTAATCGCTCGCTATCGTACTTGTAAGCTATGACCTATGGTTTTACAGAATGAATAACTAAATTCAAAGTATAACTCCATCAAGGATCCTCATCACTTGGCACTTGGCTACTCGATGCTGTCACAGACGATGACATCATTTTGGACAAACGTACTGGCACCTTACAGGCCAGTACAGGCCACCGTAGCTTCTCCTACGTTGTTGAAAAGAAAGGGGGGGGGGTATTCAGTTGGTTACAACCTCACCGCCAGATGCCCCTAAATGAAATCCACTGCACCTTTAAAAACATTTGAATTGACATGCCTTTTGATGTTAACAGTGCAGACTCAAGACAGAAGGAGAACAGTAGACTATAATAATACACACACACAAAGTCTGCACGCACACACACACACACACACACAAACACACATGCACACATTGTCCAAATCAGCGGGAGGTCTTCCTCTGTGATCCATCACACCCTCTCCTCCTCTTCTCCTCCAGGATTACGAGTCGATCGTGAAGCTGGTGGAGACGCTGGAGAAGCTGCCGACCTTTGACCCCGTGGCCCATCCTCACATCAAGTTCCACTATGCTTTCGCACTGAATCGGTGAGTTGTATAGTCGGCATGACAGACGTGTAGTGTGTAGGGTATAGTTACATACTGAACTGTGTGTGTGTGTGTGTGTGTGTGTGTGCCTTGACTTTGATTAAATCATACACCGAGAGTTTGAATACATATCAGAGAGAGAGAGGAAAGACGAACGATTTTGTGTTCATGTGGATAACAAAACTCTAAGCCACACGCTCACACACTTACATTTCCACACACACACACACAGGCTGGCAGCATGTGTAGGCAGCCTGTGGAGGAACAAGCAGACAGATGTAAGAGACTGCCTCCTCCATCTTGACAGCTGCCTGCCTCACTAGTGCGTCTGACTGCGCCGTCACCTCCAACCACAATAAACTGTGCAGCAGCTGCACTGTGTGTGTGTGTGTGTGTGTGTGTGTGTGTGTGTGTGTGTGTGTGTGTGTGTGTGTGTGTGTGTGTGTGTGTGTGTGTGTGTGTGTGTGTGTGTGTGTGTGTGTGTGTTTGTGTGTGCGTGTGCGTGTGCATGTTTTGGCGGGGGCATGTGTTTTCATAAAGGCTTAATGAGTTGTCATTATTATTGCGATAGATTAATATCTCACTGCAGGGTAGTTTTGTTAGCCACATTAATTGTCTAATTTGAGTATTAGTTGTGTGTATTTTTTTCCGGACAAATCTTTTTTTTTTTTTATGAAACTTCGTCATGAATCTGACGGACCGTTTTTAATGAGTGGGGGAAACTGTGAAAACACACACACATACACACACGCACACACACACACGCACACCCACCCACAGGAAGCTGCATTGTGTGCTGTTCTACAAGCCCAAGTGGAGTGCACTGAGTCATAGCTGAACACGACACACACACACACACACACACACACACACACACACACACACACACACACAGCCCCCCCTCTCCAATAACATTTCCAATGTGCTTTCAGAGGGAAGTACCAATTGGAGAGAGAGAGAACATGCAGAGACTGTATAAAAGCGGGTGGTGTGTTTCACTGTCGTACACTGTCTTTCACCCTATACCCCCCCCCCCCACACCATCTAGGCCATCTCCATGGTGATAGCTAACACCTCACATATGCCTCATTCTTGCCCTTAAATTCTGGTGAGGCAAAAACCACAAAAAAAATTAAATAAATAAAATAAAAATTATTATTAGATTTTGCTTTCTCATGGCATATATTTGTAGCCTGGCAAGCCAGACCTACATCAGAAAGATGTAAGGTCTGGCTCAGCTGCATTGGCAGTGTGGGCGGGATAAACGGTTGTCTTTCAAGTTCCCTCTGCACGCAATAGGATAGCGCTACAACCAATCAGAGCAACGAAGAAGGTGACGTAGTCAGAGCGACGGCTCCGACTACGTAATTAATCAAAACTCTGAATACATATTTCTTTTCGAGGAAAGACTTCAGTGCCGTTCTTTGTTCTTTTCTCAAATAAAATGTTAACTTCAAGTCTTGAAGAGTCGCGGCCAAAGCCGAGTGGAAAGACAGCCGTTCGCCAGCAGCAGCAGCCATTGTTTACCTCTAACACGGAACCATCGCAACTCTGTCGTCATGGTAGCCCGGCTTTCGACTCCGCCCCTCACGCTGTGATTGGTCTGACATACTTTGTGTTTCCAGCACCAAAAAGCCGACGGAGCCGTGCTAGACCTACCTAGCTGCCAAATAAATTTGCTGCCGCTACGGGGTGTCTAGATTTCTAGGCTAATATATTTGTGTTCTGCTACCATACTGGGCACAGGGCCAATGGAGGTTGTTCGCCTCTGAACACGTGTTACCTTATTAGTTTGTTTAATGTAATGTATTTATTTACTGCACACTCTTAAAGTTGCTGCCTAGGAGCCCATTCAAGAGGACTGTAATTGGAGCAAAGCCTTCTGCTTTCTGTTTTCATTCGAGATGATGATTACATCAGACATACCTTCCTTAGCGGATCAATCCGATTCAAATCTTTTGATCAGATTTTTCTTTTTTCTTTTTTTGTGCTGCTGATTTGAAATTGATCTCTGTGTAATCCCCAGACTTATTGTGTAATCTGGCTGCAAGACACACAGATGCTACCTAAGGACACTGAGAGAAACAGAGGGGGAGAGAGACAGAGGGGGAGAGAGAGACAAAAAAAACAAAGAGAGAGGGAGAGAGACAGAGAGGGAGAGAGACGGAAAGGATGAGATAGATGGTGGAAGAGAGACAGAGGGTGAGAAACACGGAGAGACAGAGGGAGAGAGACATAGAGGGTGAGAGAGACGGAGACAGCGAGAGGGTGAGAGAGACGGAGACAGCGAGAGAGAGAGAGAGAGAGAGAGAGAGAGAGGGAGAGAGACAGAGAAACAGAGACAGAGGGAGATAGCGAGGGAGAGAGACGGAGTGGGAGAGAGACAGGGAGAGAGAGAGACAGAGACACAGAGAGAGAGAGGGAGAGAGACGGAGGAAGCGAGACGGAGAGGGGAGAGAGAGAGACGGAGAAACGGAGAGGGAAGAGAGAGACAGAGAAACAGAGAGGGAGAGAGAGACGGAGAAACAGGGAGAGAGAGAGACAGAGAGACAAGAAGAGTGAGACAGACAACCAGACACCATAGCTGGTTCCTATAGCGCAGAGAAAATTACCGTGCGCTCTTGACACACATACGCGCACACACATGCGCACCCGCACGCTCATCTTCAGGCACTTGAAATGTCAAAATATCCCCCTCTCAAAAACCTTTCTGTATACAATTAAAATAAATGTGCCACCTCCACACAGAGGCATAGAGCAAGTGCACCAACAAACACCTCCTTACCGTGTCAGTTACCATGTGCCCGCTTATTACGCCTTTCAATATAACCAAGCCTGAAGTCCCGCATAGCAAATAGCGACGTGCTAATCCTGACACATGCACGCACACATGGCGAATTGGGATCCTGTTATTATCACACTTAGTCATTCGTCTTCGCTTTTTACACAGTTAATGAACACTGGCGTTGGCTGACTACAAATCGCAGGTCTGAAATGCAGACACCTTCGCCATACGCCCCTTAATTGTCTTTTGGCAGACAGATTGGATGCTGGTGGGAAATGTAATGTTTGTTGATTCATTCGGATTAATGTTATGAACCACATGTTGACCTGTGTGTGTGTGTGTGTGTGTGTGTGTGTGTGTGTGTGTGTGTGTGTGTGTGTGTGTGTGTGTGTGTGTGTGTGTGTGTGTGTGTGTGTGTGTGTGTGTGTGTGTGTGTGTGTGTGTGTATCTCTGTGCGTGTGTGCAGCCGTAACCTGCCCGGCGACCGGCAGAAGGCCCTGGACATCATGCGGCCGCTGGTGGAGGGAGAGGAGCAGGTGGCGTCGGACATCTACTGCCTGGTGGGCCGCATCTACAAGGACACGTTCCTGGAGTCCCACTTCAGCGACACGCAGAGCAGGGACTGCGGCATACGCTGGTGAGGAGAGACTCTTGCGCTTCTCTCTCTCTCTCTCTCTCTCTCTCTCTCTCGTGCTCTCACTCTCGGTTTCTCTCTCGCTCCTGCTGTCTCTCGGGTCTCTCTTTTGAGAGAAAGAGAGAGGTACATCCGGCCACAGGGCTGTGTCAAATCTCATGTCAGGTCTCCTTTTATTTTCCCAAGAACACATTCAAATAATCAATAAAAGATTATTCATCGCATGTAAATAGCGGCTTTTCAAGGCACTCGGAGCGCTTTGCATAGTGGGTCTCAGGGAGGACACCCACACCTCATCCACCAGCAGTGTGGTGATGCACGGCTGCCGGTGTGTGCGCCTGAACGCTCACCACACACCGGCGCTCACAGTGGAGTGGTAAGGAAATGAAACCATCCAATTAGAGACCGGGGGGAGGGGGGGGGGGCATGGTGGTACAAGAGCCAGGCTGGGAATGTGGCCAGGACACCGGGGCGAGCGCCCCCTACTCTTGCGATGAGATCTACGTTGTACTTCTCCTCTCTTCTCTTCTCCTGAACCGTGATGTGCGAGGAAGGCACGCAGCATTTTTGCTGACCCTTACAGAAATGTGTATGCGCTGATGTACTGATGAATACATCCACAAAATGGCAGTGTGCTCGATAGATAAATGGATACATTGATAGATAGATATCTCTCCATTTTTTGAAACAACATTTTTCTTCACCTTTACACAAGTGTGTATTAGTTGACATACATATTATATGACAGCCAGACGGATGGATGGATGGATGGATAGATAGATAGATGATTCTCTCAACTTCCTTCTTATTGTGCATGGCTGTCAGCCGGGAGAGAGCGAGGTGTGTGCGAGCTGATGGAGGCTGAGTCATACACCAAACACACACTTGTGTTGAAAACCCCAAAGCCTACTCATTGCGTCCTCCTCAGAAAGGCTCCTCTCACTCCTCTCTTGAGACTTCTGTCCGGCTGTCTGTGAACACACACACACATACACATCTTCTGTTCGGCCAAGTCCCAGTCACCGTTGACCCCTGCGCCATTTGTAAGTGGTGTCACACAACCCGCTACCGAGCAAAATCCTAATAACAGACCAGTGGGATAACCGCCCACTTGACGTTTGAATAATGACTCAAGAAGTTCCTTGTATTGTGAGCAAAGAAGCGTCAGACGAGCTGCAAATCAATGCGGCACACATTCCTTTTCAATGCCTCGATTGTCATGAAGCGAGCACTTGAACGGGCGTTCACATCTCCTCATCTTTCTTCTTTTTTACTATTGTGCATTTGGGCTATTTTGACAAGGAAGTCTATGAAGTGAAGATGTCCTTTTGTAACCACTTTAGCTAATTTCTACCACATCCCTGTCATATTACAGATTGATAAAGCCTGCAAGGCAAACCCATAACTCATCCTTGCCAGCTGCTTTATTTATTTTATTTGTATTTGCCACTTTCCGATCAACTCCGCCCCAAGTATCCAATCACATTCTTCTGACATTTTGCCTCACTCTGATTTCTTTAGTTTTTCCTCTAGGATCTTTACGTCACATTCACGAAATGAGACCGAACGCCGTTTTGTCTTCTTTACCGTTGTCTTCCCCTCTCCCGCCAGGTTCAAGAGGGGCTTTGAGTCGGAGCCCACGCTCCACTCGGGCATCAACTACGCCGTGCTGCTGCTGGCCGCCGGGCATCAGTTTGACACGTCCTTTGAGCTCCGCAAAGTGGGTGAGTCCATGCATCGTCACCACGGTTACGCCAGGATATTACGACGACACCGGCGCTCTGTCTCTCACTCTCTCTCTGTCTCTCGGTGTCAATCCCTCTGGTTCTTTCGCCGGCATCTCTGCTCTGGCCATAATGAAAATTAAATTACAATTACCTCAGAACAAGCTTCGGTAATATCAACTTATGTTGTGGACTCAAGTGGCATTGAAGGACGGCATTTTTATTTATTTTTAGATCTGACCTCATTGGATAGTACACACACACAAACACACACACACACACACACACACACACAGCATTGCTCTTATCATGGGAAAACCAAGAATACGCCTGACGTTAGTTGTCAGGTGCATGGTTGTCTATGTGGCAGTTGCATATAGAACAGGTTTTACATGCATCAGTTACATATTGTGCAGCTTTAACATGTAGCAGTTACAGATTGTGCAGCTTTAACATGTAGCAGTTACAGATTGTGCAGCTTTAACATCAGTCAGTCACAGATTGTGCAGGTTTAACATCGGTCAGTTACAGATTGTGCAGGTTTAACATCGGTCAGTCACAGATTGTGCAGCTTTAACATCGGTCAGTTACAGATTGTGCAGCTTTAACATCGGTCAGTTACAGATTGTGCAGCTTTAACATCAGTCAGTTACAGATTGTGCAGCTTTAACATGCACAACATTAACAACGCCTCAGAACTCCCTCCGCGAACGATGCTGCCTGATGCTGACAAGAGAAGGAATGTAAGTCTGTTTTTAGACAAACAAGCCCTAACCCTAACTCACTTGTCTGCCAAACGGCCGTCTGACTACCGTCTGACTGGGGGAAAACAGAATGGAATCTGCTTGTGCTTTTGCTGTCCAGGCCTGCATACGTAGTTTCCTAACACCTGGTGCAGAGCGCCTTTCCCCCATACTGCACCCCGGCATTTTCCCACACTTCTATTTCTTGCAATGAAATGTGAGGCGAAAACGTTTCCCAGAAATGCAGAGACACGTAGAAATGTAGTCTGGGCAACAATTGTCAGGGAAACAAAATGAGAGGAAGTTGTATTAGACAGGTGTATGTTAACAACCCTTTTTTATATTATTGTTAGGACATTTTTATTACGTAAACCAAATGTTGCACACTGTTTTATTTGCCTATTTTGTTGTAGTTATGTAATCTCAATCTGTTAGGTGTATATACTATTGTGATATAAAGACAAGGTACTATGATAGAGATGTTTCTTGGGCATATCCTCATTCCTCATATTGCTTGTGAGATAAAAGTACAACAACCCACAAAGATATATTAGGCTTCACGTGACTGTAGTGCTGACTGCCTCATGCTGTGGTGCTGACCTCAGGCTTGTGTGTGCAGGCGTGAAGCTGAGCAGCCTGCTGGGGAAGAAGGGAAGCCTGGACAAGCTGCAGAGCTACTGGGACGTGGGCTTCTTCCTGGGCGCCAGCGTCCTGGCCTCCGACAACACCAGGGTGATCCACGCCTCGGAGAAGCTCTTCAAATTAAAAGCCCCCATCTGGTGAGATGGGTTGTGCTCGGATGTCGTCTGCCGGCACGATGCTTGGAATGAGCTCAACACATACAACATAACCGCTTGTTTCCTCTTTATGCTGTATGCTGATGTGGAACCGTCTGTGAAATACGCTATCTGGCGGTATATTTTCTGTAAAAGAGGAACAAACCTAAGCCATTTGTTGATAAGATTTGTTTGCCGTACTTCCGACAGGATTTGGTAAAAGTTGAATTTATGTCATACGTTTCGTTGCTCTGATTGGTTGGAGGTCTATCCAATTGCGTCCACTCCAGAGGCAATTTGGTCTGCGCCCGTTGATAACGCCCCTTGGAAATCGTAAATTAACTGAGGGGTTCCAAAATAATACACATTTGAGAATTGGTCTGGCGATGTCAGGCTAATATTAAAGGATAATAAAGCAATAAAACAGCAGCGTACTGTACATCAACAACACAGACCCCTGGTCTACCATTGCCTGGACCAACGCGTTCTTTGCTGACAACTGACTGTAGCGCCCCCACCCCCCAGGTACCTGCGGTCGCTGGTGGAGACCATCCTCATCTACCAGCACTTCAGGAAGCCCACGGTGGAGCAGCCGGCCCCCAGACAGGAGCTGGTGGACTTCTGGATGGACTTCCTGGTGGAGGCCACCAAGAAGGACGTCTCCTCCGTGCGCTTCCCGGTGCGTGAGACACCCCCCGCCAGTGGTTACATGTAGTATAAAAAAAAAAGACATCCTGTGTGTGTATGTGTGTGTCTGTTTGTGTCTGTGTGTGTGTGTGTTTTACATGTGCGCGCAAGCAAACATGTAGGTAATCACATTTAAAGTATATGCAACAACTAAAATAAATGATTCAGTGCATTTGCTTTATAAATATTATTATACAGTATACAGTTACCTACACTTCCAATTCCCTAAATAACAAATGTGTTCATCTCCACTCTCCACACTTCTCCTCCTCCCAGGTGTTGATTCTGGAGCCCACCAAAGTATACCAGCCATCGTACCTGTCCATCAACAACGACGTGGACGACCACACCGTATCCATCTGGCATGTCGCCCCCGACGACAAGGTGGGTGCGCCCAGGACACACGCACACGCACACACACACACACACACACACTCTCACTCTCACTCTCTCTCTCACACACATACATACACACACAGCCACTCACACACACACACAGACAGGCATGCATACGTGTACACACACATACACGTGTAGGTACGTACGTATGTATGTACACACAGACAGACAGACAGACAGGTGGATGGGGAGACAGGCAGACGGAGGGGGAGATGGACAGATGGATGGGGAGACAGGGGAAACAGACAGACTGAGGGGGAGAGACGGACAGATGGAGGGGGAGGGGGACAAACGGAGGGGGAGACGGACAAACGGAGTGGGAGACAGGGAGACAGACAGATGGAGAGGGAGAGGGAGACAGACAGATGGAGGGGGAGAAAGGGAGACAGACAGACGGAGGGGGAGACGGAGACAAACAGACAGACGGAGGGGGAGCCAGGCAGACTAAGGGGGAGACGGGCAGACGGAGGGGGAGACAGCATCGCAGGAAGTTACACACTTCCTTGTCACTTTGTCTTTGTTATATTCACCCATTAGCGGGTTTTATTTCTCCCACCCTGCTGTCATAACATCCCGGCCATTTAGGCTTTTTTATTGACTCCCCAAAAGATCAACAAGACAGCTTGGAAAAAATAACACTCAGCATGATTTAAAAGCCGGCATTGTAGACAACAATGTTGTCATTTTGGGGTGTGTGCTCCAAGCCAGTGAGCTTTCTGTCTCTCTCGCTCAGTGTGTGTGTGTCTGTAACTGGCACCGCTGATAACCGCTCTGCTCTGATTCGCAGCACAAGGGCATCCACGAGTGGAACTTCGGCGCCACGTCCGTGCGAGGCGTGAGGTCAGTGGCGTTTAACCCACGCACACACGCACACACGCACACACACACACACACACACACCATGGCCCACCATGCACAGCACGCTACGTCAATCCCCTTGCTTGGATCTAGATAGGAGAGGGGAGGTGAATAATTAAAAATTAGTGAATTATTGAATTCTTCTTCAAAATAAATAAATAAAATAAAATAACGGAAGTAAGGCAACAGGCTTTTGGGAAAATAGTTGGGGAACACGTGAAAATCCACAACAATCTACTAGTTAATGATATATACGCTTATTAAACATGCATATATAAATAGTTAATAGTAATAGTGGGGGTGGTGCCACTTTTACAAACCTAACAAACTCTCATTACAAACCTAACAAACTGCACCAAAACCAGTAGGATTAGATTTGATTCCTTAGTAGTGGGGGTGGTGGGGGCAGCACATTACTCCACATTGTCTTCGGGGTTGTGTCAAGGTGAGGTGAACATTTGAATATCGCGAAAGTGTTTTGTCACGAGCGTCATGGCGCGTAGCCCGACGCTCGTAGCAGACGCGGCTCATTGGGTGAGCTGCTGAACACACTGCTCTCTTCGTCCCGCCAGCATCTCCAAGTTTGACGAGAGGAGCGCCTTCCTCTATGTGGTCCACAATGCAGAAGACTTCCAGATCTACTTCTGCACAGAGATGCACTGCAAAAGGTGTGTGTGTGTGTGTGTGTGTGTGTCCTCTCTGGCTGTCCATCTATTTACAGATCAGTAGTACAAAAGGAACGGTTGTCAAATGAATCAACTGAATTACTTGCTGTGACAGTGGTTTTCAGTGTGAGTGTGTCTGTCTGTCTGTCTGTCTGTCTGTCTGTGTGTGTAGGTAGTTTTGACTGTAAATATGAGCCTTAGCTTAAGCTTTAAAATGAAAACCAAACGATGGCCGATTGACTTGGAAGCAACTGCTGTTTAGTTCAAATGACTGAATGGAACCAACATTATTATTTTGTTATTACACAGCTTTGTTGAAAACTCAATTCCGGTTGGTCAATTACTGCATTCTACGGTCTGAATAGCAGACCACTGCTATGAATAACAGACCGTTTCTATGGATGCTATTGCCAAACGATGGTTTATTCAGAAATGTCCTTAGACTTGCATTCAAACAGCCATTAGAGCAAGCGGCAGCAGCAAGACTCTGAACTGAAGTGCTTGTGACCTGCAGGTTCTGTGACCTGGTCAACAGCCTCACAGAGGAAGCGTGGAGAGGCCCTGAAGAGGGGGATTGCGACGCAGAAGCCTTAGAGGTGAGTAGAGGAATAACACTCAGCGCCCATCACCCCACCACTCAGCACCCATCACCCACCACCCGTCACCCGCCATCCAGACCCACCACTCACCACTCACCACCCACCACTCAGCACCCAGCACCCACCATTCAGCACCCATCACCCATCACTCAGCACCCAGCACCCATCACCCATCACCCACCACCCAGCACCCAGCACCCACTACTCATCACCCACCACCACTCATCACTAGGGCTGGGACGATATGCTTAGCTCCCGATTCCATACTATCACGATACTTGGATGCCATATCGATATGTATTGCGATTTTTAACTTTGATATACTGGGAGGGTTCAAGGGAAGGTCACATGCTACTGTTGATGTAGTGTACTTCTCATGTGGATTTAATGTGAAACCAATAAACATACTGTTAAAATAATAATATTTTGATTCAGGCATTAAAACATTGAAATTGCGTTGTCTTACTACAACTACAAGGAGAATAAAATATGGAGTTGTGGCATTAATTTAAGGTTAATGCCTTGTGTTGTTATGCCATTACTCATTGAGCGATGAACAAACCACCAGACAATGGCACACCCTCTTCCAGGGAAGTGTGTGTGTGTAGCACAGATCAAAACCAAAAGATCCAACAGGTTTCTCCACTTCTCTTATTAATCTCCCTTGTGTGTTTGACCTGTGGACCGCACATGGTCCCACTCACTTTGTTATTTGTGTTTGTATTGCATGGTTTTCATCTACCAGCCCAAAGTGCTCTTATTACAAACCTAACAAACTGCACCCAAACCAGCAGGATTACATTTCCTTAGTTTCTATGAATGCACACACACACAAACACACGCACGCATGCACGCACGCACACACAGTTACACAGTGCATAGTACAGTAGGAAACTTAAAAAACAGCCGTGCAAACCAGATCAT
>JAOPHQ010001199.1:35000-97500 GCA_030340625.1 Merluccius polli
CCCAGAAGGCAAACCTCTGAAGGAAACCCTATATACAGCAGCAGTGGGGCTATAATTAGAACAAAAGACTCCTTTCAGAGTTATCTGTGGAGGATTAGGCTACTTGGCGCTGCTGAACTCAAGTGGCTCAACTTTACCACTCCACCGTGTGAAGTGCCGGTCCTGCGTCACCTCATGTCAACTTGGCCATTTTGAACACAACTTTTATTTTTTTTAGCATTGATTCAATTTGAAGATAACATTTTTAGCATCAAAAATGGATGTCTGTGTGTTAGTTGCATGAGTAATTGATTCACGAGTTGGAATCCAAATTCAAATGATGTGTGAATATAAAAACATAACAGCATTTGTATTTAATGTTTTTTTCCCGTACTTTATGAATGAAAGCATTCATTGAGGATCACACAATTAGTAATGGCTTAATTGTGTCAGTTGATCGATTCGTCAACCCATTCATAGCGATCTCATCTCCAGGCACACTGCAGTACATGGCCCCTGAGATCATAGACAAGGGCCCGCGAGGCTACGGCAAGCCGGCGGACATCTGGTCGCTGGGCTGCACCATCATAGAGATGGCCACGGGGAAACCGCCCTTCTACGAACTGGGAGAGCCGCAGGCGGCCATGTTTAAGGTGAGATGCGAGAGTGACGCAAATATTTTTTTGTCCGCTAACATTTTCACTCTTTGCTCTGATTTAGCTGTATAAATGTTGGTTTTCAGAAAGAAACAAAATTGTTACTTATGTATTGATTCATTCAATGACCTTTTTTTTTCATTTTCATTCAAGCAGGGCAGTGAGATGTTTGACAAAATGAAACCTGTGTCACACACAAATTGAACAATCAGTTACTATCAGTTGTACTTGTTATTTGTTTACGTTGCCAAGCAATGACATACCTGCATAGTCGCTGTACTCAAAACAGTAAATGGGCCAGCTATTATGTTTGAACACAAACAAAACCCAAAAAGCTCACACAGGTTCCTCATGAGCTTCTCCACCCGCCTCCGCACCACCGATGTGCACCCTGTGCTGTAATGTAACGTTCTTTGCATTATGAAGTGACTTCAAGGGAACAAAGGCTTCAATGGGGGAATGTGGACAGCTACACGTACTGCAAAACCCTCCGGCATTTTAAATACAAAATGATTAAAAAAAGAAGGTGATGATGGACTTGAACTGGAATCTTTTACGATTTCAGTATTGTTGTTCTGCGTTTACTCTGAGAAGGAGCGAACATGGGCTGACCCCCATGGGATCGTCTCTAGGTTACCGTCGGCTAAACCAGTAGTTTTCCAACCTTTGTCTTCCGGTGTACCACTAAATTGTCATCAGGAAGTGCCTGCACCCCCTTTAAACACAATCACAAGAAGGCCGTGGCCAGTGGGAAACGGTGGAAAGATGCTCCCCGTGTGTTTATTTAGCAAACACAAATGAACACAAAACATCCATGTAAAACATTACAATGGAAAACATATCTTCTCCTCTCCTGTCCCTCCCCATGTTCATCCTCCCCTGTCCCTACTCCCCCCCCCCCCCCCCCCCTCTAGTTCACTCCCCTTAATAATGAATAACGTCTATTTTATTTTTTTCTATTATCGTAAATGGGTCTATTCCAAGAATAAAATCCCACACACCACCTGCAGTAACACAGGTGGAACAACACTGGGCCGGACGGTTCAACGGTCAGACAGAGGCTGTGTGAAAACAGAAAAAGACGAATGACGTGTCATGTCCTCCTCCTCGCGTCTGCATTCCTCAGCGGCACAGAGAGAGGAATGTGTTTGCTCCTTGGCAGTACTCTCTCAGGCTCAGTTCTCACAGTGCAACGCTGAGCATTGTGCTATTGGGCCCCTGGGTCTGAATGCTCCTTCAGCGAAACTACCTACCGTCCCCTTCAAAGTGAATCACGTGTGTTATCTTAGTCAGGGGGCGGCGCTCCCGTTTGCTGTTTTAATCTTCCTTTAATCTGCAGCGTGTTTACTGCATGGTTGCCACGGCTGAGTGTCCTACAACATCATTGGTAACCATGGTCAACAGTTGAATTGAATTGAAATGTTTTGAACGTGTGACAAACCAGTGGCAACGAGATGGGATCACATTCTCATGAAATGTTGATTTCATACTTCTGACAGTTGTTGCGCCTTGGGTTTTTCCAGACGTTTTAAATAGGTTATTGCCTGTGGGTGTGGTCGTCTGCTCTCTCGCTCACATTCTCGTGCAGCTTAGCGGCAAGGTGTTCAACTCCCAGCCCAAAGGTACTGGGTTCGATCACCCCCAGTGTCCACAACCTTCAGATTCTCAATTGATGGGTTTACGAGGGCTTTTTTTTGTGGGTCGCAGAGCACATGCCAAACCTTGATCTTTAGAAAGAAGCCGATGAATTGACTAATGTTTCAATGTTAATTCATGTTTTATTGACTTACTATTTAATTCAGTTTGTCCCCCGATTGATTGCAGCTTTTTGTTCACTCAAGGTTTGAACAGTACATGATGGCATTGTTGATTACTGCAACTTACTTACTTATTTTTGGGCTGTGACTTAATGAGTAATGAGGCATGTGGGTCCTGGGGCTAGACCAGTTGAGAACCACATCCTTAGGACAACAAGCCCTAACCTTTTAACCTCTTAGTTCCTAAATGTATCTGAAATCCCTGTAAGTTGCTCTGGATAAATGCATCCGCTAAATGGTAAATAATATATATTTTTTAGAGTACAGCTTGAATTACCTTCAAAATAACTAATAAAAATAATTAAAAAGGAAATTATGTAAAAAGATTAACATTAAACAGAATGTTAACTCAATTTCCCATCTGCTTCCTCCTTCTCTCCTCTGATCTCCTTGCTGGACATGGGGGGGGTGGGGGGTATGTGCAGGTGGGCATGTTCAAGATCCACCCGGAGATCCCGGACTCCATGTCCCTGGAGGCCAAGGCCTTCATCCTGCGCTGCTTCGAGCCCAACCCCGACCGCCGGGCCACCGCCCTGGACCTGCTCACCGACGAGTTCCTCACCGTCACCAGCCGCAAGAAAAAGGGCAAGTGCAGCTTCACAGGTGGGTGCTGTTGTCCCCGCAGCAGGCGGCAAGCGTTTGCCGTTTTCTGGGCGCTGTGCTCTTCTACGGCTCTTTGACATTTAAATATAAATACAACCCAAAAATCTGAATTTTGGTGCCGAGCGTTGTTGACTAAATCCATGTACATCTGTGTATAGTGTACTTCAGTATTTTCCTATATACTATACCATGTACAGTATATTATATTATATATATATATATATATATATATATATATATATATATATATATATATATATATATATATATATATATATATATACTGTATATACTGTATATACTGTATATATTGTGTGTATGTAAACTGATGCGTACTTCAGTATTTTCCTAAATCCATCATGTAATCTGTGTATGCATGATGTACACGGCAGTATTTTTTCCTAAATCCATATACATTGTATATTGTGTGTATATGCATGATCTATTCTACACGCCAGTATGTTCCTAAAACCTTGTATATTATATATTGTGTGTGTGAGCAATCAGTATTTTTGTGTGTTTTAAACAGGCATGTATTGCCAAGCTATTGCTCACAAAGTGGCTTTTTGTTCTGCTTTGTTTGGGGACAAACTAAGCCCATTCAAACTAATGAGTTGTTTATGCAACCCTTCCTGAATACGGTTCAATCCACTGCAACTTGTTCCCATCAAATAGCTTTTGAATAAAAAGTGGCAATATTGAACTTCTTTCGTTTCCCACACACTCACCTTTGTGTGTGTGTTATTTTTGGGGGACCAGAAAAAAACCCAAATGTTTTAATATATATATATATATATATATATATATATATATATATATATTTGTAAGTATTAAACAAATAATCATGTGTCCCCCTTAATTCTCTTGATTTTCCTTTGGGATAAATACAGTATTTATCTATAGTTAATGTAATGTCGTGCTTAACAGAAACTGAACTCTGTGTTTCTTTCCCCACCAGCTCTGACGCCAGGATCAGGTGAGTGTTCCCCGCCTTATGTGCCAGCACTGTGTCAGCATTGTGCTCTGCTTAGAGCAGCCAACCCTGTCTTTATCCGCATAGTTCTGCTCCTTGATTCTGATTGTCTCGCCACAAAGCCGTAAAATACTCACACACCCATATAACGTTTAAACACATATGAACACACACCTGTGACCGCATAACAATTAATTTTGAGTATTAATGCGCCTGTATAGTAAAGCCTGTATGCTAGCCTGTGTTGCTTGGCAACCATTCTGCTGTCTTGTCTATATTGCTCGGCGGAAGAATGATGATTTATTTTCAATCCATGATTGCATTTTATGTTGCTGTGTGTTTATTTTGAAAAGTCTGACTAGGTAGTCTACAGTAACCGTTTTAGTCACTGCCAACAATGCCGCCGAGCCGTTCCAACATCACTGTAAACCACGGCCCTTTCCAGGCTTATTGCTTAATTCTATTCCTGTTGTTGCTTCCTGTCTGCCGGGTGCTGACTGGGTCAGCGCGACTCGGCCCCGTCCACAGGCCTCGCCACGGACAACCGCGTCTCGCCGCATGGCTTTATTCAATCCCTGGCTCACTATTTCACTCGCTTAATCCTTATTTCATCCAGTAGCTTGGGGCTGCAGTATCGCGCCAAATTCACATCCAGATCTAGAAGACATTCTGCCTAGACCTGTCACAGTGACCTGTGACTGCCATTTGTTTCCTTTTGTAGGGTGTTGTGAAAAGCAGTTTCTCTTGAAACTCTTACTCACGCGTGTTCTTTTATGAAGCGATAGAAGAAGTTTAAGTTTACTCAATAATCAGTTTTATTCTTAACACCAGTAGAATGTGCAGAGTTTTACAGATATCTGGGTCCAACTATGTTTCCCTGACAGACAACAAAGTGTGTGTCAGTTCACGAAGTCTGAGCCCCACCTATCCCTGACCCAGGAAGTTATATACACAAACAGTGAAAACGTCATAAAGGGCTGTCTTCTTCTCCTCCTCTGGCTGTTGCCGTCTTCCCCCCTCGTCCTTGTGGTGTCTGGCTCCAGCGCCAGATTGTCGCCTCCGGGTATTCTCTAAAAGATTCTTTACACGTACAGCGACAATCCTGCCTGTTTTTCGCCATCATCTGACCTCACACTATCTACTCTACACATGTCACCAACAACGCACCCATTCCGATCCTGAGGAGCTGCTCCCATGTTTACATGCCTCTGCTCATAGCTCATGACTCTGTCCTTCGTCTGCAGAAAGGCACCAAGGTTAATGTGACCCTAGTTATTGGTCATGTGGTAGATATACAATATAACCATACCTTTAATGGCGATTAGTAAACCTGCACAATGAACTTTTTCCCATTAGCAGCCTCTAGTGGCTTGTGTTGTAGCTACAGTTATAGCCATAATACTGTGGTCTGAGATTTGGGCGGGGGGGAAATTACCGGTATGTATTGACTCGTGGATGGGCGTGTTTTTTTCTTTGAGAAATGTACTAGTTCAGATACTTTTGAATGGAGTAAATGGCTACAGTAGAAAAGTGACATAGTGCAGCTTTAAAAATGCATTTAAAACCACATTTAAAATAGTTTTGGGGGAATAACCTTGTTTTTATATATTCCACCTTTGCCCCCCCCTCATGTTAACACCCTTGTTGCCGGGCAGAGTACCTGCGCAGCATTTCGCTGCCGGTGCCCGTGGTGGTGGAGGACACCAGCAGCAGCAGCGAGTACGGCTCCGTCTCCCCTGACAACGACCTCAACACCAACCCCTTCATCTTCAAACCCAGCACAAAGTGCTACAGCGAGAGGGACGTCAAGGGCCCGCGCTCGCTCTTCCTCAGGTGGGGGTCCCCATCCACCAGTTGGGTTCTCAAATTGTGGGGGGGGGGAAGCAAGCCATGAAGCTGAGGCAGATGTGTCTTTTATTCTGTAGATTGCATATATTATGCGTTTGTCCTTGAATGCACTGCACTCGTTGAAAATGTCGTTGAATTGATTTGTCGTTTAGAGACAAATGGGCCGTTTAGACAGCATACTTACGCCAAATGAAGCGTTTCTCGAGTCAGCTGTGTGCCAATGATTAAGCCTTGCAAGCACCGAAGAGGTATCATTTAGAACTAGATCAAATTTAGCACACACTTATACAAAGCATGTTACAGTGAATGTAGATACAGGTCATCAATGAGTAGGTAAGGTGCTGGGCTTCTAGCTCAAGGATGTGTACCAGTAGGCTACAGACATGGGGGTTTAAACCCACAACCCTATAGCCACTTCACTACCCCCCCCCCCACACACACACACACAGGATAGAAATAAAACATCAAGGTAGTTTGATAGTTAGATTTGGATGTAAAAGAAAGGTGTTTTTTTTCTCAGGTTTTAGGTATACTTTGTTGAATAGGTGAGACATGATATGACGAAGTGAACTATATCAAGGTGAACATGTTATTCAAGGAGGTCTTCCATTCCTTCCATTTTTTTCTTTTTACACTTTTTTTTACACATTTATTTACAAAAAGTAACCACACTCACAAAAATACATATATTTTTGTTGTTTATATAATGTATTTATACTTTTACCATGTTATTGTAAATGTTTTGTTGTCATTTTCATGTTATCCCTGTCTGTAATGTTGATGTGAAAGAGACATTTTCTATCAACTCAATGACACTTTGTCTTGATCTGTTTAATCTTATGCTTTTTCTGTGTACCTAAATACATAATAAAATAAAATACTTAAAAAACTTTAACTAACCCGACTTTTGACTACCTGGTCAAATCAAGGTCATTTATCCGATACGTGCGGTTTCTTTTGTTGGTTTTGTCAACAGCATTCCAGTGGAGAACTTCGAGGACCACAGCGCGCCGCCCTCGCCGGACGAGAAGGACTCTGGCTTCTTCATGCTGAGGAAGGACAGCGAGCGCCGCGCCACGCTGCACCACATCCTCACCGAGGACCGCGAGACGGTGGTTGGGAACCTCATGGAGACCCTCACACAGGTCTGTACACACACAACCACACACTGTAGAGGGACACAAATCTCTGGACACACACAACCACACACTGTAGAGGGGGTGGAGGGGATGTGGGAAAATGCAATTGATTTTTTAACATAGGATAAGTAAGGGATAATGTACAGCGAGCCGGTCATTATTGCGAAATAAACCCTGAAAGTGTGATGCAGGTCTTGAATTACATGGCTCCTTACTAAAGAAATCAATAATTTGACACAAAATAGAGCAGATTTGATTTCTTCTGCTAAAAGAAATTGTCGGTTAGATTCTACGGTTGGAAATGGTGTCTAACGGTCCGTTATTCATAGCAGGGGTCTGCTATTCAGAAATAACAGACCGTAGAATGACATAATTGACCTGTCAGAATTAAGTATTTAACAAAGCTGTGTAATAAGATAAGATGATTTAATACTTGTTTTAATCCCTCCGAAGGGAAAATCAGGATTTCGGGAACAATTATTCTTAGTCTCACAAATCACTTTAGATTAATATGGATGGATCCCAGATTAGAGTAACATTAATATAAAGTGTGAATGTATATATTTTGTTTAGAATTTGTTATTGTCATGTTTCACGGATGTTTGCTGACTGAAATAGTCAAATGGACACAAAAGACGGAAAAAGACATCGTCTATACACCGCCGTGCGCCGCCGTCGAAACCGACCACCGCGGCCTCGCCGTGCTTGCAGTGTTTTGACTCTCTCTCTCTCTCTCTCTCCATCATGTCACCCCCCACCACCACCCCTCCCCCCAGGGCTCGGAGGAGAGCCGGCTGCGCCGTCCGCACGTCTCCACGCTGGTGGTCAGCCTGGCCGACTTTGTGCGCGCCGCCGACCGCAAGATCATCGCGGGCACGCTGTCGCAACTGAAGCTGGAGCTGGACTTTGACAGCGCCGCCATCAGCCAGCTGCAGGTGGTCCTGTTCGGCTTCCAGGATGCTGTGAGTAATAGTGGTAGACCACCCCCCCCCCCCCCACACACACACACACACACACACACACTCACTCACTCACTCACTCACTCACTCACTCACTCACTCACTCACTCACTAGCTCACTCACTCACTCGCATGCAGGCACACGCACATGCACACACACACACACAACCACACCAAGGCCCCTACAGTCGCTCTCCCTGGCTGTAGGTGAATATCACTCTAGTTTGTATCTACGGCTCACCAATTTTGAGCATGCACACTTGGGGTGTTTTCACACCTCAGGTGTTTGGTCCGCATTAAATCGAACTCTGGAGTGTTTTGACCGACAGTGCGGTGCTCGTTCAAACACTCATTTGAACTCTGGTGCGGACCACACAGCCAAACTATGGTCCACTTGAAAGTGGCGGTCTCGGTCCGCTTCCAAGTGAACTCTGGTTCGGTTCGCTTTGGGTGTGAACGTGATCCGACCCCACTAGGAAGCAAACCAAAAAAACAATGCATTGTGGGTTGAATGTACACTTTTGCCACAAACTGGAAATAATAAACCATATTCAGCCAGGTATACGTGAACTTTTCCTAGAATAAAATGAGTTGCGGTCAGACGTGGTGAAATCAGGTGACGCAATCACTCGTCTCGTCAGGCGCTCAAGCATTCGCTATCTTCTATTCTTTTTAATTTGTTGGAACACCAAAGCAAAATGAAGAAAAACCAAAAATGCACAAAGTTGCTCTGTTACTTTAGTCTCTCTCGGATTTTCAGTCCAATAGACGAGCATGAAATGAATCTCCCAAATTCAGGTGTGAAAACGACGTGTGGTAGCTTCAGCAGCACCACGGTGCCTCCTCCCCTGGAAGCCTGCGGGTACGCATGCCTGCACACGCAGCATGCACATGAGGAGACCTGGTGACCTCGTCATGTGCATGCTGGCGTTGGGTGACATACTGAGGGGCATTGGAGGCCATGAAATCTGTATTCAGTTCCTGTAATGGACTTTTAACTTCTTGCAATGGTTAAATGGAGAAAAAATAGGTTTCATGATTTTAATGAAGTAATGTTTTGCATAGTCAAACCGGGTTATTGTATTCATTAATTCAGAAGCTACATTGTATGGTATGTGCTGCGTTTGTTGTGTTTGTATCTGTTTGTATTCGCAGCCCATTTATACATGTATCTGTCCAGATATAATATGCATTTATATTACACTCAGCCTTTTATGATTGAACAGTGGACATGCATGTGTTAAATCATTTAGGTTTTGAAAATGAGCTGAACCCTTTCTTATTTCACACACACACACACACACACACACACACACACACACACACACACACACACACACACACACACACACACACACACACACACACACACACACACACACACACACACACACAAGATTGTGCAATTGGGCCCTTAAAATACATTACTTTTTGTGAGCAATTGCACATTGTGTAAGTAGGCTGACATGTCTAGGCTTTGGTCCTTGCTGCAATGTGATAGATTAGACAGTGGAAGAAGTGGTTGTTTTCTCAATTGTGGGAAAGATGTTGCGTAATCATCCGGTTTCAAAGCAGTGGCGCCCCCTGCTGGACCCACATAATAATAATAATAATAATAATAATAATAATAATAATAATAATAATAATAATAATAATAATATACACCAAGGGGTGAGGGAGAAATTGATGATGATGATGATGATGATGATGATGATGATGATGATGATGATGATGATGATGATGATGTATGTGCAGCAGGTCATATCCACAGAAGTGGAGCACGCACACCGTGTTGTGTGTTTGGTGTATGTGTGCGCATGGTTGCATGAGTCATCTATTTTTTAATGAAGCTTTATTTTTATTTTTTTATCTAAGATTAGATGTACTTTATTCATTTGAGATGGGAAATGAGGGCAAATCATATTCTCTCTGTTGTGACCCCCACCCCCACCCACCCACACACCCACACACCCACCCACACACCCACACACATACACTTATTTGTGGTTGTATCAAAGCGTTGTTGAATACTTCCGATTGGATAACGTAAGGGTGTGTTATATTTCAATAACGGGACACCTCTGCCTTTTATTAGTTCCAAATCAATGAATCCAACAATGGTGAAATATAACTTTTGACCAGACGTCTGTTCGACAACGCAAACATCAGCGGTGGTACCCCACCGCGACTTCCCCTCGGCTACATCACCACCCCCACACCGTCGTACATTTATTTTCCGATAACGGGACAGCCCGTCGTGGTTTATTTCTTACGTATTTGAATTTTGATTTTGTGTGTTCGCAGGTGAACAAAGTATTGCGGAACCACAACATCAAGCCCCACTGGATGTTTGCCCTGGACAACATCATCCGCAAGGCCGTGCAGACGGCCATCACCATCCTGGTGCCAGGTAATGCCTGGTGAATTATACACATTATTCACCTTAACCAGGGAAGAACAATTAAGATTCCTGCTGTACCTTTTATTTAAAATCACTCTCTCTTTCACTTGGTATATGGACTTTGTGCAATTGAATGGTGTCTGTATGTATATAAAGAATACATTTATTAAAATATTCAAATAATGGGCTTTCCCGTTTTTCCAAATAATGGTACGGTGAAGTATATTATTTTCTAATAATGGGACAAACTCAGAGTGGTTAATTCCACTTATACCACAGTTGCCAACAATGATTAGACATTAGTTACTTTCATCTAAAATATTATGGGGTTTTTATCGACTTAATCAGCTGAAATTAAAATATTGTTCTGCGGTGCTTTGAGCTTATTGTTTTTGCGTTATCAAGGAACTATCTGGTCAATTGTATTTGACTGTTATTGGATTTGTAGCGCATTGATGAACTGTCCGGTTATTGAAAGAAATTGCCCTTTGGACTGTTATTGACAGATCAGAATCAAGTATTCAACAACGCTGTGGTATTATACTGTACGTATAATACTTATCAAAGAACCATTCTGGATTTTGAAGTATAGCTGATGTTTTTGGCCTGGAAGTAGTCTTAAATAGTCCATAATCCTATCAAGTCAATAGTCACACTGGTATGAGCCAATGTGTGCTGTTGCTCTCCATATGGGAGACACATGTCCTTATGAAACACATGGCCTAGTAAACATGTTTCCTCACAAATAACAAATAACACAAATAACTCAGAAACACGCCTTCTCATTAAAAGTATTCATAATGTTAGCATCTCATATGTTCAACATATGTGCTCCGTGCTGCTGATGTGTTCATAACAAGCCACACCTTTTGTTTGTTGGCTCCCTACGGCTCACTATTCTTTGTTCTTTTTGAAAAAGCACAAATGGTCATCAGTGACCCTTTAAAGAGTAAATGAATATAAAAATGTTCATACTGCAAGTGTCCGAGAAGCTCAACCCTCTGTAGCCAACCACAATAACCGCTCCTCAGCGGACGGAGCTCCACACATCCACACATCCACACATCCACACCGTGGCCTTAACCTTCCCGGCGTCGTCGTCACGAAATGAACAGGACCTGAGTTCGGAGCAGAGTGCATAGATTGCTATGTTTAAGATCCTAGTAGACAAAAAAAAAAGAAAAACACCCAAATGTTTCGATTCCCTTTAAACGTGAAACGTGTTTCTCTCAACCCAGAGCTGAGGCCCCACTTCAGCCTGGCGTCGGAGAGCGACGCGGCCGACCAGGAAGACGTCGACGACGACTACATCAACGACGGCGGAGGCCGGGCGGCGGGGAGGTCGGGGGGGAGCGCCCAGCGGGAGCGAGGGAGGGGCTCCTCCCCGGCTCCTCCTGCTGCTGCTGCTCCCCACGAGGACACGGTGGGCACGTCGGGCGTCAGCACGCTCAGCTCCACCGTGTCCAACGAGTCGCCTGGCGCCCACCGCTCCGTCAGCGCTGAGCTGGGCCGCATGAAGCTGGAGACCGCCCGGTAGGTGGTGCTCATGGCCGTATTGTGTGTGTGTGTGTGTGTGTGTGTGTGTGTGTGTGCGCGTGTGTGTGCGTGTGCGTGTGTCCTCTAACAATACACCGAAAGGCAACCCTGTGCTTTACAGTGTGCATCGTGTGAATGATTGTCTTGGATGTATCTGCATTTTATTGTCCTGGTTTTGCACTATTGTTGTATATGGTGTAATCAATTCCTTCTTTACTGGACATTCATTTCACCAGCCTAGCTGTGTGGCAATAAAATAAACTTGTACTTGCAAAAATGTATAGCTAAATCATCTCCAGGTCACACTATATTGTGAACCCCATTTGCCAATAAAAACTCCCAAACTCCCAAAATGTAAAATTCATAGTGCTTTTTATCCAGAAAAACCGCAGCTCCCCCATTGACTTGTATTTGTTTACAGGCCACTCTTGGCCTCTCCAATATGGCGGCGACGTTGACGTACGATCCGAAGGCCAATGCGGCGTCTCTGTATCCATGCTCACTCGCACCATGTTGTTTCCCCCCTTCAGGCTGCTGGAGCAGCTGCTGGAGAGGGAGAGGGAGTACCAGGCCGTCCTGCAGCAGGTGCTGGAGGAGAGGGAGCAGGACATCAGGCTGCTCAGACTACGCTCCCAGCCCCCAGGTAGCCTCAGCCGCCCCTTCAAACAGATAGGGAAGCGCATGAGGAGGACCTCACGCGTTTTGCTATCTGTTTGCATGGGGCCGCCCCCATTATCATTGTGTTTTTGTATGTGTTGCATGATAGCATTCAAACACTTTTGTTTGGTATTGATGGGTTTCACATCAAAACCTTCAGAAAGAAAAAAAACTC
Source organism: Merluccius polli (assembly GCA_030340625.1). Classification (NCBI taxonomy): domain Eukaryota; kingdom Metazoa; phylum Chordata; class Actinopteri; order Gadiformes; family Merlucciidae; genus Merluccius; species Merluccius polli. Next base: position 47,744 of record JAOPHQ010001199.1, read on the forward strand.
CCACTTCCAACTAGTCTTAAACTAGTCATGAGTAAGGATGTCAGTATTCATAGTACAGAGATTAAATCCATTGGTCTGTTAAATAAACTTTTTTTTTTTTTTACCAGACCGTGTTATGCCTCCAGACGTCCAGGTGGGGCGCCAGAGTCCTGGTGCAGAGACCCCCCAGGACCCTGAGCTGAGCAGGTGGCTGGCAGTCCATGGAGCCGAACAGGAGTCCATAGAGAGGGTAGGCCCCCGTTTTGTGTTTGGTCCCACGTACGTACAATGTGCAGTTCCTGAACTAGCCACTTGATGTCAGTATAAACACCTCTTACCTGGGATACTATTTTCCGAGAGAGAGAGAGAGAGAGAGAGAGAGAGAGAGAGAGAGAGAGAGAGAGAGAGAGAGAGAGAGAGGGAGAGAGAGAGGAGAGAGAGAGAGAGAGAGAGAGAGAGAGAGAGAGAGACTGTATTGATCCCTTTGGGATGACTCCCTCAAGGAAATTGAATTTCCAGTAGACCAGTAGAATAAAGGAGGTATAGAAAATACAATACTAGACAATAAACTCTTAGTTATAGTTAAATATATAAGGCAAACACTCAACAGTAAAAAAATAAACTAATATATACTCTAGTACTTTGAATGGCAGTAGATTGAAATATTGCACTTGAACAGTTGGTGAGATTATTGCACAAGAAGGAAAGAAGAACAGTGTCCATATTATTGTTATTGCACAGTGAGTGACTCTATTTCCTCCTCCCATCAAGTGAGGAGTTGTAGAGTCTGAAGGAGTTCCTCAGTCTGTTTGTCCTGCACTTGGGAAGGAGCAGCCTTCCACTAAACAGGCTCCGAAGTGAACTGACAGCTGTCTACTGAAAACATATTTCTCGAATGAGTTTGTTGTTGCTGGTGACGTAAAGAGGTCAACCGGTGGCTCTATTACCACTAGTTGAAATGGGCACAGCGCCACCTATCGTACCGGCGTTACACGCTTCGGCCAATGAATCGATTTACTCGCCGCCATGTATACGCGGACAATTGCAGTTGTCCAATTGCGGAGCATAGACGAGCTATGGCTTTAATCGAAATAATCTGTGCATGTAAACGTGCTGAGTGAGTCCAGCTTCATGCCGACAACAGAGCCCGATCAGCTTCTCCAGTCTGGAAGTGTTCCTCTTAGATGTAGCCAGCCTCCTGAGGAAGTACAGCCTGCTTTGTGTCTTCCCATACAGGTGGCTGGTGTGTGTTGTCCAGTCCAGTTTATTATCCAGCCACAGTCCGAGGTATTTGTAGGAGTCCACAGCCTCCACCTCAGCTCCTCCCTAACAGGACTGGTCGCGGTCTTGGTCTGGATCTCCCAAAGTGACCAGCTCCTTTGTCTTAGAGGTGTTGAGCTGCAGGTGGTTAGTGTGGCACCATGCGGTGAAGTCCCTCACCAGACTCCGATACTCCTCCTCTCTGTGGTCCCCGATGCATCCAACGATGGCTGTGTCACCGGCGTACTTCTGTATGTGGCACAGCTCCGAGTTTGACGCATCTAGGGAAATGGGTAGTGTGAAAATGTGAAAATGGCCAATGGACATGAGATATGCGTTTCTTTATTAATGAAATAATTTCATATCATGAACAATAACGTCTATAACAAACAGTTAGCAAAGCAGAGAGTAACTTGCATGGGTGGTGGACCCAATGGGTGCAAGAAGCGAACTGCATGGGTGATGGACCCGAACGGCATGGAAAGGATTGAGATATTAAACAATGCCTTTGCATGATTTAAATGTAAAGATATAACAAATCAATTTTACTGTTTGTTTTATCCCCCAGATATTAAAGGAAGAATACACATTGGACGATATCCTCCACAACGTGACAAGAGATGATCTGAAGTGTTTAAGACTGAGGTATACCATCCTATATTATACAGTATACCATACCATACCATACTATATTATACAGTACTATACCATACTATACTATATTATACAGTACTATACCATACTATACTATATTATACAGTACTATACCATACTATACTATATTATACAGTACTATACCATACTATACTATATTATACAGTACTATACCATACCAAACCATACTATATTATACAGTACTATACCATACCATACTACCATACCATACTATATTATACAGTACTATACCATACTATACTATATTATACAGTACTATACCATACCAAACCATACTATATTATACAGTATACTATACCATACACTATATTATACAGTACTATACCATACCATACTATATTATACAGTATACTATACCATACACTATATTATACAGTACTATACCATACTATACTATAACATACCAAACCATACTATATTATACAGTATACTATACCATACATTATATTATACAGTGCTATACCATACCATACCATAATATATTATACAGTACTATATCATACTACACTATAACATACCATAATACAGTACTATACCATACCAAACTATATTATACAGTACTATACCATACTACCATACCATACTATATTATATAGTGCTAAACCATACTATACTATAACATACCATACATACCATACTATATTATACAGTACTATACCATACTACACTATAACATACCATAATACAGTATTATACCATACCATACTATATTATACAGTACTATACCATACTACCATACCATACTATATTATATAGTGCTAAATCATACTATACTATAACATACCATACTATATTATACAGTACTATACCATACTATACTATATTATACAGTACTATACCATACTACCATACTATATTATATAGTGCTAAATCATACTATACTATAACATACCATACATACCATACTATATTATACAGTACTATACCATACTATACTATATTATACAGTACTATACCATACTACCATACCATACTATATTATATAGTGCTAAATCATACTATACTATAACATACCATACATACCATACTATATTATACAGTACTATACCATACTACCATACCATACTATATTATATAGTGCTAAATCATACTATACTATAACATACCATACATACCATACTATATTATACAGTACTATACCATACTATACTATATTATACAGTACTATACCATACTATACTATATTATACAGTACTATACCATACTATACCATACAATTCCATGCTATGCTGTACTATAATTATTGTATGTGAGAATATTTTTGTTGTGATGAATACTATACTATATTATACTTTACCTTGATATTATGTGACAAATAGAAATAATAAAACAAACTCTGGGTTTAGCCGCCAATGCCGAGCGGCTTATACTAACATGTCACCCCTGCTGTTCTATTTCATCTTGACTGTTAAAATGTCAACTTCTACTATCGCATCATGCCATGTGTTTCCTCCAACATAATAATAATTGTTTTCCTCTGTGTGTGTGTGTGTGTGTGTGTGTGTGTGTGTGTGTGTGTGTGGACAGAGGTGGGGTGCTTTGCAAGCTGTGGAAGGCAATCAAAGATTACAGAAAGAATCCAGGCTGAGGCGTCGGACCCACGGACCCCAGCACCCAGCGCCAGCCCCATGAGTCCAGGAGAACACCGTCTGTGTTCCTACAGCAGGGTCCTTTGCCAAGCCGTGGGCTTGATTTCCCGTGTATATTGTTTTCTTTTTTTTTGTATTTTTTCTTAAACCTCAGTATTTATTCCAAAAGGACCCTTTGTGTTTTTTTTTAAGCGGACGCGCGCGTGTGCTCACCATGTTTGCGGCATATCGCGGTCTTCGCACACCGTTGCTAACGTTCTCGCATTCCCCTTTTCCACCGACACCAACTGGGTTCTAGTGCTGGGCTGGTTCTAGTTCTAGTGCTGGTTCTAGTTCTAGTGCTGGTTCTAGTTCTAGTGCTGGTTCTAGTTCTAGTGCTGGGCTGGGTCTAGTTCTAGTGCTGGTTCTAGTTCTAGTGCTGGGCTGGTTCTAGTTCTAGTGCTGGTTCTAGTTCTAGTGCTGGTTCTAGTTCTAGTGCTGGGCTGGTTCTAGTTCTAGTGCTGGTTCTAGTTCTAGTGCTGGTTCTAGTTCTAGTGCTGGGCTGGGTCTAGTTCTAGTGCTGGTTCTAGTTCTAGTGCTGGGCTGGTTCTAGTTCTAGTGCTGGTTCTAGTTCTAGTGCTGGGCTGGTTCTAGTTCTAGTGCTGGGCTGGGTCTAGTTCTAGTGCTGGTTCTAGTTCTAGTGCTGGGCTGGTTCTAGTTCTAGTGCTGGTTCTAGTTCTAGTGCTGGTTCTAGTTCTAGTGCTGGTTCTAGTTCTAGTGCTGGGCTGGTTCTAGTTCTAGTGCTGGTTCTAGTTCTAGTGCTGGTTCTAGTTCTAGTGCTGGGCTGGGTCTAGTTCTAGTGCTGGTTCTAGTTCTAGTGCTGGCTGGTTCTAGTTCTAGTGCTGGTTCTAGTTCTAGTGCTGGGCTGGTTCTAGTTCTAGTGCTGGGCTGGGTCTAGTTCTAGTGCTGGTTCTAGTTCTAGTGCTGGGCTGGTTCTAGTTCTAGTGCTGGTTCTAGTTCTAGTGCTGGTTCTAGTTCTAGTGCTGGGCTGGTGCTGGCTCTAGTGCTGGTTCTAGTTCTAGTGCTGGGCTGGGTCTAGTTCTAGTGCTGGTTCTAGTTCTAGTGCTGGGCTGGGTCTAGTTCTAGTGCTGGTTCTAGTTCGAGTGCTGGGCTGGGTCTAGTTCTAGTGCTGGTTCTAGTTCTAGTGCTGGGCTGGTGCTGGCTCTAGTGCTGGTTCTAGTTCTAGTGCTGGGCTGGGTCTAGTTCTAGTGCTGGTTCTAGTTCTAGTGCTGGGCTGGGTCTAGTTCTAGTGCGGTTCTAGTTCGAGTGCTGGGCTGGGTCTAGTTCTAGTGCTGGTTCTAGTTCTAGTGCTGGGCTGGTGCTGGCTCTAGTGCTGGTTCTAGTTCTAGTGCTGGTTCTGGTTCTAGTTCTAGTGCTGGTGCTAGTGCTGGTTTGCAGTTGGTTCAACTTCTCAGAGCCGGTTTGCATTTCCACAGGCTAGAGAGCCTTGTCATTACGTCACTGTATACGTCTGTTACGTCTCTGCTTTCCTAGAAACGCTACCGCCAACTTCAAGCACAATAACAACAATAGCGGACGACAGGTCTCTGTACTAATGTTGCTGCTGGCTTCGCGATCCTATGGCATCCAAACACAACTGGTACAACACATTTGTGCTGCTCGTCTTGATTGCTATGGACGGCGATTACGATACGTGTATCCAGCTGGTCATAGGTTTTCATAAGAAAATGATAAATGCGCACACAGAGCATCCCGTTGAACATCAGTCAAACGCTTTATTAACACTCTCTAACATTACTCTCTCTCTCTCTCTCTCTCTCTCTCGCCCGCCCCTTCCTCCTATGGCAAAAGGATACAATCAACAGGGACTAACATATAATCTGTTACAATTGTAATAGATGTGATTCCATAGTGAAGCTGTGTGTTTTTAAAAATTGCGTTGTTTTAGTTGATCTCGTTGCTCACGATAGTCCCGCCCCCAGCCCCCCTGACGTAAGCGGTTCTTAGTTCAAGACCAGCAAAGAGTTGGTGTCGCTCTGGAATCATTTTTCCTGGTCGAGAGCCAGTTCTTTGTCTGTCGAAACACGAAGAACCGGCTCTCAACCTGCCTTCGTGGAAATGGGGTAGCAGAGAGTTTATAGATTTTGTTTTAATATATATAATGCTCATTTGATAGCAGCTTTACTTTGAAAGTGTATAGCAGAGGAAGAGAAAACAGAAACACAATTGAAGTGCCACTAATGGGTTTTTTTTGTTGGTGAAATTCGCCAAGCGCTACAGCTGAAGCTCCTGAGAATTCATGTCAGTCCCATTACGTCTCTGTAAATCACTGTTGGGAGATAAAAGATAAAGGCGATAAAAGGTTTAATGCTCATATTTATTTGTTTACAGAATAGATTTAAAATGAACTCTCTTCAAACCAGTCTGTTGGTTTATCCTCATGACCTATTACCTTTATTACGATGTTCTTATAATCACTACGTTATTTTAATGTTGTTTTTAATATTTGCTTCATGCCGTACCTTTTTTTTAATTTAACTTGTAACTTTTTATTAGTTTTTTTTAGGTTTTGTTTATCTTTTTTTAAGAGCCAATTTTGTTTACCTTCATTTGTGATATGTTCATTTGTGGGGAAAAGGTTATATCTTAAATATGTTTTTTGTTATTTCTAATGCCATCAGAAAACAGGGCTTGGTAATATTAATATATGTGTGCATTCAATCGTCTTAATATCCTAATCGTTTGAAACATAAATTGTTTAAGTATTGTATAGCTGTCGCAGATAGGACATAAATTGTTTACTCTGTAAGCTACAAATAGCCTAATGGGTCCGCATAATTGTTTTCATTGTACATTGACACTATATTATTGGTGTTTTAACTGATTATGATTACAATGCAAATGATTTAATTCAGTGTATATCTTCAAAATGTGCATTCATTACAAATTGTCGTTTATAGTTTATCACTTGTTTATTTTATTTAAAGCTTTATTTGAACAATGAGGAACATAATTGAGAACACGTGTCTGTTTTGTTTCATATTTATTAGATCAAATTAATTTGTGCACAATAAATATATTTTGTCTTGAAACCTGAAATTGCCACCACACACTTTTTTGTATCACTTAAATATAACTTGAGTTCAAGCATGAGTTCAAGATATTAATTGCACGCACATAGACATGTTCTGTCTATTATACTCATATTGTACAACACACACAAACTGACAGGCCCATTATGTCTACTATATAATTATAGTGTTACACATGCACATACAGACATAGGCCTAATGTCTGCCATTACCGGTCTATTATAATAATGACACACACACACATACACACACGATGAGTCTGCCGGTGAGTTGAAGGAGATACAAGACATGTGATATTGGATATCAAATAAGTGTGAGTACTAGGCCTACAGTGTGCATGGGGCCTATGGGTGCCACAGGTGTACAAGCAGCCTCTCTTCAGGAAGCAGATGCTCGACTCGGTGGCCGTGACGTCAACGGCCACCCTCCCCCCCCCTCCCTCCCTCCCTCCCTCTCGAGGTGAAATCTCCTCCTCCTCGCGCTGTTGTGATCATGAGTCGCTAACACCGCGAAGCGCCACCATCATCCCCATTTCCTCAACAAAGCACCGGGAGGATGGATAATCATCTGTTTGTTTCAATGGAGAGCACGAACAGCCCCGTTTGATCTGCTCTCTGTGCGTCGGAAAAGGAGGGTGTGTGTGTGGGTGGGTGGGTGAGAGTGGGGAGGGATGCTGTTTGTTTGACTGACCGCTGCGTAAACATGGCTCAGCATCACCATCACTATCACCATCACCGTCGCCCGTTTCACTGCGCGCTCCTCCTCCTCCTGTGCGCGGCGGTGAAGACCGCCGCCGCGCGGTCCTCGCAGATCTCCGAACTCAAGTCCAAGATCTCCGGCGTGGAGGAGCTGCTGGAGGAGTTCCGCCAGCAGCTCCAGCAGGACCAGGCCTACACCTCCTCCAGGCCGGGCGTTGGCGTCGTGGTGGACACCTGCTTGAGCGACTTCACCAGCGCCGAGGAGCGCATCATCCGCGCCAAGGCGTCCATCGAGCAGGGGGCCGCCTTCCTCTCGGTGCCCGCCCGCGTCTACAGCCGGCGGGACTGCCTGCACGCCTGCTGCGCCGAGCCGCACTGCACCCTGGCCGTGGTGCAGGAGGACCTGCTGGGCCTGGACGGCTCCGAGGAGGGCCTCCACTGCTACCTGTTCAACTGCACGTACCGCGGCCGGGACGTGTGCTCGTTCACGCCGCAGCCGGGCTTCAGCACCTACGGCCGCGGGGGCGCGGGCGCGAACGCGACCGCGGGGCGCCCCTCCTCAGCCTCAGCACCAGTCTTCTTCCCATCCTCCGGCGGGGATGCTGCGGACAGGCGCGCCAACGATGACGACCCAAGTAAGACCCTACATGATGTTGTAGCAGGACCACCATCGGTCCACCACATGAGGGAGATAGCCGTCATCATCAACATACAGGCCTATGATAGCAGGTTGTGTTTCAGTAGGGGTGATGGACCCCTAGCGGAGGGGGATGGAAAGTTTCGTCAGTAGCGTTAGGCCCTACTTAGTCATCCCTTTTTATTGAATTCTATTTCCTCGTATGGGCTCGGCTTGGCTGCTCCCTTTGTGCTCCAAGTTAATAGACTAGTCATTGTCGACACACGACTTGCTGTGTTTTAAGCAAGTCATGCCGTTTTAAGTCTAAAACTAAGCGTCTGGGAGAGACGGGTTTAACAGGTGGGTCGGGTTGATAATGGCTTGCCTCTCACTCAATCCACAGAGATCATCTCACACCTGCACTGTGAAACATGATACAAAAGAGATACAGCAGGTTTTATTATGGTATAGTCAGGGAAGCATATATATATATATATATATATATATATATATATATATATATATATATATATATATATATATATATATATATATATATATATAACATGAGCAAAATAGATAGCCCTACAGGCAGCTGGTGTCAGGGAAGCCTATAGCCTTGAATAAGCCAAGTAGGCTTCTTTAATGTTCAACATGAGGCTTTAAAAATGCCATTGTTCATACTTTTAATTGAGTCCTCAATATATTCCAGAGTATTGCCAACAACATAAATCCCATGATGCATTCTGACGTACCATAGGGACCCCATGTCCATACTGTTGGTAAATGGAGGAGGAACATAAAGGCCTACCAGAGAGTCCCAGCAGGCATCTGGGTTCATGAGTCATGACGCTTTTATGTGATCTGTGCTCACGGTAGAGGTGGTGGACGAGCCGCCGCGGAGCGACGCGGGCCAGGACGTGATCATCCAGCTGCCCACCGACTGGGCCGTGCTGGACGGACGAGACAGCCTGGATGACTACGGCATCAGCCGCTACGAGTGGACCCTTGTCAAGGGGGAGCCCTCCATCAGCATGAAGGTATGTGTGTGTGTGTGTGTGTGTGTGTGTGTGTGTGTGTGTGAAATTGAAATATCTTGTATGTTATTATTTAATGTTGCCCTTATTTTCTCCTTTCTATTTTTTTCTTTCTTCTATTTTCTTTCCCCGAGTTTCTATGTGTGTGTGTGTGTGTGTGTGTGTATGTGTGTGTGTGAAATATCTTGTATGTTATAATTTAATTTTTCCCAATTTTCTCCTTTCTATTTTTTTCTTTCTTATATCTTCTTTACCCGAGTTTCTATTTATTTCTTTATTTCTAGTCATTTGCTGCTGTAACACCTGTTACACCTGCATTTCCCTCACAGCAGTGTTAACTTATCTTATCTTGAATGACTAAAGTGTGCTGTGCTGTGTGCTGGGTGACCATAGAAACTGACCTTTGTGTCACGTTTCTTTGCTTGTTGTGTTGTAGGCTAAGAACACATAACCAATCAAGCACATATGAGCTGAACTAACCTGTCTCACGATGGTCTAACCCCAGCTCACGATCCCTATTCTGATCCCCCACTTGCAGACTGTACACTGCAGGCAATTTCTCTGCTTTAATAGCGGGGGTTTTTATTTTATTTTTTATATATCATCCCGAGCTTGCTTGATTGTACAATGGTGTCATTTGTTTTTATATGATTACGAAAGAAAAAAGAAAGAAGTTTAAAATGATTAAAAGGCATCCAGAAGAAGCAGGATTACAGAAAACCCAATGTGACTGTGACTGGACTGTGGAGTGTGTGTGGTTGATAGCCTCACCCGGCCCCATGCAGTCTAATCAGTCTGACTCGGGTCCGGTGAGGCTGTAAACCAGCTATCAACCACACTCACACTCCACAGTGACATTTAGCACGCTTGGTCAACTTGATCAACAACTTTTTTGTTTGAGTGTGTTTGCACTATATTGACTTATAATTATAGTTATAAGTCAATACAAGGACATATGTTGCAAACAGCCCGGCTGCAGATATGCAGATAACCACTCCTGCTATTGACTTAGCTCAGCCCCAAGGACACAAGAGGTGACAGCAGGCCCAAACTTCTGATTAGGTGTTTTTTTGTGAAAGTGCACAAATGCACACATGCACACACACACACACACACACACACACACACACACACACACACACACACACACACACACACACACACACTCACTCACTCACTCACTCACTCACTCACTCACTCACTCACTCACTCACTCACTCACTCACTCAATCTCTTATTGAACATTTCATTAAGTGTTTGAAGGATATGGTATCGAAGTAACAAACTTAATGTTCTGAATTTACAATAGTATAGAAGTGTAAAATGTGCACACGGTTATCAAGTTGGTTACTGTAAATCCCATGCAGAAATTTAAATGGTATGGGTGTCACTGGAATAATGTAATATATAAAAATGTTCACCTATATCACACTCAGCATCACATAATACTGTAATAAAGCCCAAGCTATTACATCTATATGAACATCCTACAACAGGGGTTCACAAAATGACATGTGTGGCCCCTAGGGGTGGCACAGAGAAACTACATAACCCCACACAAAAACAAATTAAATAAAAAGAACAAGCGGAAATGCTATCACAACCCACTGTCCTAAAACATTCAACAAGTGACCCTATCGTCGTCCACTCCCCCCCCCCCCCCCCCCCCCCCCCTCCAGGTCACCCATCCAGGGCTGCTGAAGATCAGCGGTCTCCGACAGGGAGACTACAGCTTCCAGATGACCGTCACAGACACCGCCGGCCAGAAAAGCTCAGACAACGTGTCGGTCAGCGTGCTGGCGCCGGAACGCCACCCAGAAGGTGACTGGTCCGGTCTAGTCCGGCTTCACTATGGAGCCTGTTGGGATAGAAAACTTTCTTCGGATAGAAAATGTGTAGATTTGTCACCGCTGCCCCCCCTCTGAACTCTTTGTCAACATTGATGTTTATTCATTCGGTGGACGTTTTTATCCAAAGAGATTTACAAGTATGGGTTCAGGGGAGCCAAAGCATACAATGAATGTCACAAGGCAACTATGATAAGTGCGGCACGACTGCTGTAACAACTAGATAGGACGGGGAATGATGGCTGGCTGTGGGATGCGAAAGCAATGGTTAGTGCTCGTGAGTCAGCGCACGTCCCACATCTCCACACCAGTATGCCAACAGAAGACGCAAGGGAGGAGGCATAGGACCCAGTGAGCTTAAATTAGCCACGGGTTACAGTCATCTCAGATCCAGCTGTCCCACTATGCTATAGCAGAACTTATGGGGGGTCAAGGAGTCACGCCTTGTTTCCTGTTTCGTTATTAAGGTATTTTACCGAAGAGAAACTCATTCGCACAAAGTGGATGAAGCTTCAGAAGGGGATTTTAATAAGTGGATTTCTACAGTGGCCAGTCTGTTGATTGGAAACCTTTACAGACACTTTTTTTTATAGTTTACTAGTGCTGGCGTAGTTTGTGTTCACCAATTACAGTCATGCTCAAAGATCCCCGCCTCCAGCAAACACGATTGGTCGAAACAAATATTAAGGAAGCGTGGTTTCAAGACAGACGGGCTGTGACAGTATCGTGTCCCCCTGTGTTTTCCAGTGTGCACGGGCCACTGCTCACACTACCAGTTCCTGTGCGACGACGGCTGCTGCATCGACATCGACTACGCCTGCGACGGCAAGCAGCACTGTCCCGATCGCTCGGACGAGGATTTCTGCCCCAAATGTAGGTGTTCACCGTTCACTGCAGATGTCAGTACGGTGACATCAACACGTGTTGTTTCCATGTGAACCCATACTGTTAGTATAGCATTATCCAAAGTGACTTTGTGAATTCAGAGGCTTGAAAGAGCAGGTTGTCGCTCAAGCATGCCCACTAGCGGAGCCAGGATTCATGGTGTGGGTGGGCCTTCGGAAAATCAGGTGGGCCCAGGACAATAACGATAGTGTTATGAGCCACAACATGACACCACTACCTGCCTAAATTTGCCTCGGTTTATTAAAAGCCGTAGCATTACAGCACCAAAACGAAAGAAACATGAGCATCTCAGCCCCCACACGCAGACACGCAGCCTTCCTATAACCACACACACACGTCCGCGCACAAACACACTCTTGAGCCACATCAAATCATAAAATACTGTAGCTTATATATTCACAATATCAGATCCAACCATAGGGCTACAAATATAAATGTTTTCTCTCCAGAACAGCGCAGACACTATCGTTACTTGCCTTTGCCTTGCTGGTGTGAAGGGGTGGATGTTGTGGGAGAGTCGGATGCGAGGGAGGGGGCCGCGCTAGCCACCAGTACGCTGGCATTTGGTGGAGCTGGCACTTCTGGTGAAACTGGTGCAGGAGTTTCAGTAGAAAACCATCCAACTTTGGCCCCCTAGTGTTTCCCAGTAGTGTTATTGTTTGCGCCGATGTCGCAAAGACAATCGGTTTCTGTTGTCCTCAGAGAATAGCAACTACCAACAACACAGGACACACGTGCATTGGTTTACATGCATTGGTAAAGTGTGAAATTGTCAAAATTGTATATAATTTGGGAACTATTGGCAATTGTAACAGGTTGACGCACTTCCTTTGTGCCGTAAATCGATTTGCCAAGAAAAATCCTGCCGGTGGCAGACAGAATGGCTTAGTAAAAGTGAAGCTTAGAGAACCTAACGGCGATTGTGTCATTATTCTACAGCCAATACACCACAAAGTTGTCTCCTTCCACTTTAATCCACAATAAATTGATGAATCACATCATTGGTTGTCGACTGATGAAGAATAACTTATTTTAGGACACTTCTTGATAGCAAAGTATTTGATTTAATTAAGGCTAACTTAAGGTGTTAAGTTAGGTGTTAACTAACTTAACACCTTTCAATTGGGGAGAGAAAGACCGATACCTCTAGGTACAAAGATACTTTATGCAAAGGTTTATTTAATTAATGATATGCTATAGAAGCTTATATTTTATGTGTTGTATAGTTCATATATTCCACAACATCAACATTCGATCCATCCATCGATCGAACCAATCTCTATATTTCTTGCGACTAATTGCTGATTTGACTAAACCTGTGTCGTCTCCAGTTGACAGCAGCAGGAAGGCGGTGACCCATGCCGTGTCTGGAGGGGTCGGCAGCCACAACCGGCTTGCGACGTCCCAGATGGAGAGGCCCGGCGGGGACCGCGCCGCACCCCAGATGATCGGCTCCGAGGTCGGGAAGACCGTGGAGAGCATCGTTCCCCGCATAGAGGTGCCGCCTGAGCCCCAGGACAGGACCAAGGTGGCCCTCCCTCCTCCTGTGCCTCCACCTGCTCAACACGGTCCCAGTGGAAAGGAAGCCCCCCCCGCCAGCCAAGGTACTGAATATAGAGACTGTGAGGATGTGTTTGTTACAGATCTAGTAAGGGATCTCTGCAGTGTACATGTGAGTAACAAAGGAGTTCCCGGGGATGCTTCTTGAATCCCACTTTCGGTCATTGTTTGTGTGTGTGTGTGTGTGTGTGTGTGTGTGTGTGTGTGTGTGTGTGTGTGTGTGTGTGTGTGTGTGTGCGTGTGCGTGTGTACATGTGTGATTCGCATATTCTGCCCATGTTAATGTGAGATTCCTCCGGGTGCTTTGGTTTCCTCCCACACTACAGACATGCATGTTATGTTCAGACATGGCCCTTGAGCAAGGCACTCTTGTAGTTCCCCTTAGAGATCAATAAATACTGCTGTGTGCAGTATTATTTAGAGTTACTAGTTCACAACAATTTCATAATAACCTATATTTCTTCCCGGCCATTATTTCAGTAAGCTGAGTAGTCTCATTCACAATAGAGGCCACATTAGCCGCATTATAACATGATAATGTCCAATAAATTGGACATATAGAGCGCTTTTCATTCGGTATCACAAAGACGCTTTACAATAGAAAACTAAGAGGCTAAAAGAAAAATGATGGTATTCTGTCCTATCCTCCGATGGAGGATTGTGTGCAGTCCTTGGGGGGGGTTGGCCTGAGCATAGCGGCAGATGGCTACCTCCACAGGCAGCCGTTTGAGTCCCAGAGACGAAGGGAAAATGTCGGTTGGACCCAAACCCGGCCCAAAAAAAACGGGCCACACTCTGCCATGGGAATGTTGCCGCTATCCCTGTGCAGCGGGAACAACAGCATCTCTTGTTCAGCGCCCGCCCCGCCCACCTGCACCACCACCTCACCTTACTGTTATCTGATCCCTGAATAGAGAGAGACAGAGAGACAGAGAGAGAGAGAGAGAGAGAGAGAGAGAGAGAGAGAGAGAGAGAGAGACAGAGAGAGAGAGAGAGAGAGAGAGAGGTTACTCTAAAGGTTGCCATCGCACCACTATCGCTTCACTTTGAATACAAGGTCCCACTATGGTAAAGTTTTATATGGGAGTCTAGAGTCTCACCCAACAACAGGCCATGATAATCCCTGCTCAGGTAGAAGTAATGAGAGGCAGAGGGCTGTTGGGGGGGTTGGGGGGGGGGGTCGGATATACACTGTAAAACGCTGCAGTTCACATGAGTTGAGATAACATGATTGACAGTCTCTCTGTCCACACCCACCCACCTCCCCCAGATCCCTGCGCTGCATCCCCCATCGTCGGGCCCTGCAAAGGTACCTTCCCACGCTGGTACTATGACCGAGAGGCAGGGGAGTGCAAACACTTCCTCTATGGCGGTTGCCAGGGGAACCATAACAACTTCCTCCAGGAGAGTGACTGTGTCAACGAATGCATACAGAAAGGTAAGATGGCATGTGTGCTGATGTGTTATAAATATAGTGCGCTGTGTGTTATATATGATATGGTACTTTTAAAGACTGGAATTTTAACTTGAAATGATAATACTTACGCAGGTCCAATTTTCAAACCATCCACCGTTCCCAGTACACCGACCCCCACGACCAAACAGAGCAACACAGGTAATCAATTTAGCTCAGAAATAGACAAAAAAGAGTCTACAAACACTTTAGTCTCACGACAGCACGCAAAACTTACCTTACATTCGTTCCCTTACTGCTAAACTAAAGCTATAATTGTTTTTTTTTTGTAGCAGAAGGATTGAAAGAACCGATCACACGCGGCCACTTGGAGTTGGACATCCCCGTCTCCAAACCATACCCAGTAAAGGACGGCCATCCCGTCCCAGAATCAGGTGGGTTTCAAACGGAGAACATCGTCACCATGACATGCTAGCTCCCCATGTAATGGTGCTTGTAGATATTGTAATGCTATCGGCTAGATTTCTCTGATTCATATTGTCTATATACAGTATATTACATCATTATTTATGCCATTTGGTGGACGCTTTTATCCAAAGCGTCTTATATAACGTGAGTGCATACATATTTAGCATGGGTGGATCCAGTGGGACTCAAACCCCTAACCCTGGCAGCATATTGCTTCCTCCCAACAGGTGCCATCCTACCCCTGGCTCTAGGCCTCATCATCACCACCCTGCTCCTGCTGATGATTGGCTGCCGCCTCCGCCTCGTGCGCCACAAGCTGAAGAAGACCCGCCCTCTCACCACGGAGGAGTCGGATTACCTCATCAACGGCATGTACCTGTAACCCGCTAAAGGAGGGGTGGGGGGGGGGGGGGGGGTGGATATGGTGCACATTTAGGAGGGATCCGTTATTATCGTTCGTAAAGGCCCCTATTTTACCACCAGGTGTGATGTTCATTAGCCATTACAAGCCAGATCAGAATCTACCCTCCCACTTGTGATGTCACTAGAGGGTAGATTTTGACATGGCTTGTAATGGCTAATCAACATCACACTTTGTGGTAAAATAGGGGCCCTTGACATCCGACCCTACAGACGGGAAAATTAGCTGCTAGACTCATGGTACATATCCCTTGAATTGTTTGTTCGTTCAAATAGAAAGCTCTTGACCCCCGTGCCGATGATAAAAGGCTGCATGTCCCCTTCCCCTTTCCACATACGGAGGTATGCTTACACCAATCTTCCCCACGATTGGTCAACGCAACTTTCTGTCAGCATGTTCTCTTAACAGGGGTGATGCTCAATGGATGATATCAATGGATGAAAAGATTACTCCCTGCTGTCTTGTCTCCTTCATTCTCATATATATGCACATGTTCAGCTTTTAAATATATATTTTCAATCATATTTGTATGTGTTTGTGTTCTGATGCTGTACAGTACTCTTTCTCTGCCACCGAGTGGCCCTGTGGTCCTATATTTGTGCCATGTATGTTGTGTTCTGCTTTTAATCGACTCAAGACACAAAATGAAGACGGCTTTAGATTTTTTCTGTGCATCCTTTAAGTTGATTTATTTTTTTCTTCAGCAGCCTCAATTGAAATCGGTAGTATGTGCCTGACTCATTGCAAGCAAGTGGTACCAACAGTAACAAATGTTACGGACCAGATTGTTTTTAGATGCATACGTCTATATGTTCTCTACATCCTGTGTCTTATAAGATATAAAGTTTGTTACTGAATTTCGCTTGCTTCCTTTTTCCCCCCAAATTCCTATTTCAATGACCACAGACAAAAAACATACCAGCATCTTTTTATTGTCACATATCATTCCAGGAAGTTCAAAAGTGCTGCATCCTCATCCAACGCACAGACCACTACAAACATGTGCTTTCTTTAATCCATTTCCCGAAGATTTGCACAAGAAAAAAAATCAGACATTTGCTGTAGGCCTATAGTTTATTTTGGCAAAGCAGTGACTCCCTTATTTCATACCAGTCACTAGTAGAGCTTGCACTGGATGTTGAATGAAATTTCAAAATAAAAACAAACGTATGCAACATCGTCCTCAGGTGGGCAGCACTGCCCCGGCTTGTGCACTTGCCTCTGAATAACTAGCGCTCCTATCTTTATGTAATGAAGCAATTGCTGGCATTCAGATGCGTTTGCTTAGTGTTAAGTGCGGCATGTACTACGAGTGCTCCATCTTGAAAACCAAGCGAGGACGCGTGGCTTAGCTCTGCAGTTGTGTTGCTCGTGAACGTGCCTTTTGTGTGTTGAAAATACAGCTGACTGGGCTAAGGGGGCAAGCGCTTGGACTGTAAGCGAGAGAGGTGACACGTGAGACAAACTCTGGAGCTCAGCGGCAATACATTTCCTTGGTGCGTTCGTCGTGGCTGCCGTTGCATTGTACCTACGCGCAGCCTTGTATTAGCTCAAAACAGCCTTTTTCACGATAATGGTGGAGAATTTAACTGATAAAATCTCACACGCACACACACACTAATTTCCAGCAACCCAAAAAAAAAAAGAGCAAAACACAAGATGGATGCTTCAAAAACAAGATACCTCTCTTCTTCGATTCTCCCCAGTGCTCAGCTTTAAGCACCCCACTCGCACCTTAAGTGCCCCGCAGGACTGTAGAATCGGAGTCGTACGTTAGGAGTTGACAAAAATACATGTTATGGTATGTGATGTGAGGTGACGCTTTGAAAAAAACGAATCCTGATGGGGGTCAGAGCCTCAGTCTTTAATGTTCTCCCAAAGTTCAAGTTGCATTGCGGAGTCTTCCTCTTCAAAGTTCATCCCTGTGAGGGGAATGAACAACAAAAAAACACAGAATATGGAGGTTAAAAGATGTCCAGAAAACAACCACTGTACTGTTGCATGTCATGCAGGTCGGTGTGTGTGGGGGGGGGGGGGGGGGGTCACAGTGAGGCAGCATCCATGTAAAGAGCAGCGAGACACTCCCAAGATGAACCAAAAGGTAATTTGGATCTCTGTCTCTCACAATGGAAAAACTAAATCATTTAAAGCAACAAAAGGTTTGTCATTTCAGGATTTGGCAGTAAAATATGCATTTTAAAAAAATCACGTTCACCTTCTGTGGGTTTTTATATTGCACACAACTCACATGCCTTTTTGTAGACATAGGAGGTGTTCGAATTGGTTCACTTGTTCCCTCATTCCCTAATCCTATAGTGGACACTATATAGTACACTATTTAGGGAACAAGTAAGGCAGGGAATAGGGGGAATTAGGACACAATTATGCGCAAGAAATCTATGGGTGTGTATTGGTCGCATAAACAAGCCAATTAGTTGTCACCCCATACAGCTAGTTTGCATAAACAACCCTTATGTGCTGGCCATCTCTATTGGAAGAATCCAATGACAGTGCACCACTATGCATCATGGGCTACAGTGCGGAAATAAGTGCACATTTATTGTACAGTTCTTTTACGGTGCATTATGGGTATTAAGTAGTGTACTATATAGGGAACCAGATTTGTACACTCAAATATCAGACAGCACAAAACGATGGTGAAGCCCCAAATAGTGCACTATAATATGAGACAAGTGAACCAATTCAAACACGGCCAAAACTTAGCAGCAAACCTCAGGGACAGTGCCATGAAACATGACACATTGCATGTGATCATATTGGTGATGGCACTTGCCAAAAACTAGGGCAAATGTCATTATCAAGACAGAAACAGCAGCTGCAACTTGTGTATGGAGCTGTGCCTGAAGTTTGCTTTGAGTTGTTTGTTACTGCTTAAATGTATTCACCTTATTTTCCCCGGTTACCAGGGTGCAGATATATTTTGCGTTTATTGTAATCCAACTTCCACCAAAAATTTGAAAAATGTGTTTTTGTCTGTGTATTTTTTTTTATGGAAAGGTAATCGCAATTATAAATGGTGGTACAGCTTGTGTTGTCAAAGGCTGCCACAAAAAGGCTGCCTTCTTAATTAGTGTTTTGAACGTCCTCTGACTCGGTCTTAGTGTGTGTGATGAATTACACATGTGATGTTTGTCAATTTAAAAGATAATTTTTGCAAGTCGCAGTTTGTCGTAAAACTGTTGAAGTATAAGACTTAAAATATAGGGATGTAGTCATACAAGCAATGTGTCTTGCTTGTTCTTTCGCTTCCCAACTGATAAAAGGACCAGGGGTCGCTGCAAACACATCAGGAAAGATCCATCTATGCATGTTGGTGTTGGTGACGTATATTGTGCGAGACGAAAACTGTAGTGCACTGAGCGGTTTCACACAAAACTAAACGTTACTTTACTGTTTTATGACAAACTGCGACTTTCTTGACTTGCAAAATTATATTTTAAATTGACAAACCTGTTTAATTCATGGCACAATTCAGACGGGATCAAAAAATGATTTGTCTCTCGCCGTTGACTACTGTACATATTTTTTCCGAAATAAGGTCCCATGGGGGTCAGCGGAAGGGGAGGGGCTTAGGCTCTATACCATCCGATCTCCGTGACATTTACAAGGTGTGTTTCCAAAGAACATTTATGTTTGTGTTATGTAAGGGATAATCCATGACGAGGTGTGGCAACGCTTCGTGTCGGGGGTTCTTAGCCCCATTCACATGCACACCTCGTCGTGGATTATCCCGCTTATACCATGGCGACTTACGAATCAATAAAAAGCATGTTATCGAAAAATAATGCACACCTCCCCAGCCAATCAGAATCGAGTATTCACCCGGGCCATGGTATAATAGCCGTTATCTTGGAGGAAACACACCGCTTGTCCTTCTGTGACAGCAAGTTATTTTTGCAATTGATGCAGAAGTGAAAAAGTGGGCGGGGTGGAATAAGGTGAATAGCATTTATAAACAATTGGCTTCAATCACTCAAGGATTGGATTTTAGTTGACCAAAACCAAGTCGTGCTTAAAAGAAAGAATGAAAAGAAAGTATGCAGAAAGTTAGTCTAGTATAGAAAAAAAACCCAAATCAAATCAAGTTCAAAACGAGCAAAAAGGGGAGGCCCCCTGTGATCGGGGAACACAACCCCCGTGCCACACCAGTTCACCTTTGCCGCCGTGAGAAGGAGAGAGAGAGGGGGAGGGGAGGAAAGGGAGAAGGAAGTCACTTCCACCTGGACCACTGCTTCTCTTTGTCTGTTAAAGGCACATAAATCACCCCCATCAAGGGCTTCATTGTGGTGCTGCCGTCCTCCATCTTGTCGTACTGCTCCAGCATCTGGTTGCCGCCGGCAGGGCCCACCGGCAGGATGAGCCGCCCACCCGGTTTCAGCTGGTCCAGCAGCTGAGGGGTTAAACACAGTGGTGGTTTGATCAGTGGTCAGCCAGCATCTGCTGCCAGTTGCTATGCGCAAGTTCAAAACTTATGTCTATTTATAACGCAAGTGTTTATCAAGTCAGAGTTTACACATATACTATGTCATAGCAGAAGCGCTCAAATCTGGGTTTCAGTAATAGTATTTGGCTATTAACAACAAGCACAAACTCGGCTAGCACTAGTAAACAAATAGTGTTGTGTAGACTTCCTCTTACGCATTACTTAGTTGTTATGAGCCAAAACATTACTTACGTCTTGGTGGTGCAACCGAATTTAGTAAACTGCTAGTTTGAAACTTACTAGTGGCTAAGTACGTACAAACTTAGTAACTAATGCATTACTGGTGCAACCGAGTCCTGGTACTTTTCACATTATATAGTATGGGCAACATGATAGCATAGGAACCAACAACACATGGCTCAAAAGTCCAAATTACTGGAGGTGGTGTTCAAAAAGCCGACTTGTTAATGTGTATGTTTTCCAGGTGTTTTATTAAATCAAATGGCCTTGTATTTTACTACCAGGTGTGTGATTATTACAAGCCGTTTCAAAATTGTCATGCGACTACCCTCTAGCGACATCACAATTGGTAGTGTCCACCCAGATGTATGATGGATAGATAAGCCTACCAGTTGGTACAGTCCACTGGTTAGGCTGATCTAGTCGTCATACATCTCATACACTCACACCTGGTGGTAAAATAAGGGCCCGTTAAAACAAAAGGAGTAGTAGTGTGGGGGGGCATGCTGCTGGGCCTTCAGACTCACCGCTTGAGGCACGGTGGGGGCCTGCCGCGCCAACATGGATGGCATCGTACGGTGCCTCCTCCTCAAGGCCCATTCGCCCATCTCCCACTTGAAAAACAATACAAAAATAGAAATCAAGGTTAGAACGGAACAAAACAGACAGGCTGCAGTGGCTCTGTGGGAGATAAAACACAGACACTTCTAAATTATTCAGTGTTGCTTTCCCTGGGAGTCTGCAGCACTCGGGTCAACCTTTGAGTAGTCTCGCATAGCCAGACCTATCTCCGCACTTTGTTTTAGCGCTGTGCCAACGCTGGAGAAATGTCTGGCTCTACTCACTATCATTCTGGCATAGGGGAAAAAAAATCTCTGTCTATTGCAGTCGCTCAATTGCAGGCTTGGGCGGGGTTACACCAACTACCTAGATCCGATAAGCCAGACTAACCTTTGAGGAACACTGTCTAGATTCGAGAAGACCTACCAAGGCACCATCTTGTAGCTTGTTTGACACCTTTTCGATTTTTTGCGATTTAACAGAGTTAAAATATTAGCTGGCTAAGACTATTATAGCAAAGTGTAATTGTGTAAAGAATGAATGAATCGATGACATAATTAAATGCACATAAAACACACACACCGATATTATAAAATGTAGGCTAGACTGAACCGAAAAAAGGGCTATGTGTACTTTAAAAGAGGCCATTTCTCAAATGATGCTAGGTAGGCCAGGACATGTCCTAGTTTGTAGCAGCTTACCCAGTAGCCTCACTCGGCCGGACGATATCAAACTGGGGTCGTCTTTCTTCAGGTTGTTTACCGAGTCGTCTACCAGCTCTTTGATGTGATCGATTCCTATCACTTTCCCCGTGGGGCCCACCTGTACAGAAAGACCACTTTAAGTCGGTAACTGCTGAAATTCATGAGGACTAATGAATCGATCCTATGGAGGAGAAGTTCCCCCGAAGAAAGAAAGTAGGAAACAAGTTGTATGTACCCCCGTCACGTGGGGCTCACCATTCGTGCGAAACACGCAGAGAGGATCCCGCTGCCAGAGCCCACGTCCAGGGCCTTGGCCCCATCGTACAGCTGGTCATGGAGGAGCTCCAGGGCATAGGCATGCTGTGGGGGGGGAAGGGGGTCAACCACACACGCTGTGTTACTGTCTGCTGTGTTATAGCAGGGTCTGCTGCTGGACAACTAGTAGTACGTTCAGTATGGAAAAATGTATTATGGGGAATTTAACACCATATCATATATACCACAATATGCTTGTGAATTAAAAATACCATTTTAAACAGTCTAACTCAGGGTCATTACGTTGAAGTATATGAAGGACGGTATCGGACTAAAACTAGTTTTCCTTTCTCACTGATGTTTCAAACTTTGTATTTGATAATTTTTGAGTGCATATCTTCTCATCGTAATTATTGTATACTATAAAACTGGGTATCACAACAAGTCGATATCTTCATTTCATGACGATTACAATACCATTCAAAGACAATAAAACGATCGTCTAGTCATGATTACAGCAACAGGCTGTTAAAGGTTTTGTATATAACAATGACACCGAGTGTTTAAAATGGGTTCTGAAGTCCACATTTACAATATTGGAGAGAGTTGTCTCCACCCGCCCCCTCCTCCCCAGACTCGACGCTCACGCGGGTTTCCAGGTTGAGGACACTGAACGAACACAAGTGCAAGACGAGTCATATTATTATTAAAATCTTTTTTGACAATCGACGAGTCCGACACGGCAAGCTGATCAGTTCGTGTACAAGTTTGCAATTTATTTACTGTTTGCAAATTATTACCCAGCAGTCAACTCTGAGACGATCGGGCAGTAAAAAAAGACAAAATAGACAAAAGAGACGTTTCGACCCAGAATGGAAATTTCAAAGGAAAACGTCTGGGCTACTGTCTTTAGCATTGTTGTCGGAGAAGCCAGTATTTCGATGTTTCCTTAATCTCTGATGACATATCATGGTCATTTTATGATTGAGTACAGTAAATGTGTTACATAAGATAAGATAAGATATACTTTATTCATCCCAGCAGAGACATTTAGGTGCTCCAGCAGCCAACATACACACAACACAACACATGTATACATACATATTCCACCTATACAAAAAATGAGCACACAATACATAGCCTAGGATAGAAAAAGTGGAATGGATGGTCCATATGCATTAGTAGCTGTTACTCATAGATAACAGTACAACAAGTGTGCAAATATACAGGTGTGTAAATAAACAGGTGTGCAAATATACATGTGCAAAATACAGTTTGATATATACATACAGTATAAGCAGCTTAAGCTAAAGTTTAAATAAATATTCTTCTGTCCTTACTAAAAGGGGAGTCATTATAAAGTACAATTGCAGTAGGTAAAAAAGTATTTTTAAATCTGTCCTTTTTGCAGCTTAGATGCCGTAGCCTCCAACTAAAAACACTCTTTTGTTTACACACTAGATTGTGCAAGGGATGCGTGTTATTGTCCATAATACTCAACAATTTCTGTACCATCCTTCTCTCCATCACCACCTCCAGGGACTCCACAGCAGTCCCCAGCACAGAGCCAGCCCTCCTAATCAGCTTGTAGCTGATATAGCAACTTTAATGAAAGACTGAAGATAAATGTTGTGACATCTTACCATGTGTGGAGCGCTGATGGTTGCTTGATAGCCTTTAAGATAAAAAAAAAATAAAAAATAAAAAATATATACATTTTGAATTAGGTGTGGGGTTTTGTCTCTTGTACTGTAGATTGTGTGTTTTATGACCATGTACGTACCTATAGACTGTGGAGAGTCCATGTAGGGATTACATTTGGAGAAGTGAGCGCGATCTGTGGCCAGCATGACTTCGTACACCTTATCTGACTTGATGATGCCATTTTCTGAAGAGGAAACAAGGCATGTGGTTATGGCAGATAATATAGGCTTGAGTGACATACTGTACATACACCGGTATGGCTATTACAAACTTGGACATTTCTAATGCTGTGGCCATCTGTCATTTTGATCATAGAAATGTGAGAATCACATATAAATGCAGTGTGAGTAGGGCTAGACACAGGGTCCAAAATGAACGCCTGCCACCAGCCAATGGCTGATAGATTTGACCATTTGGCAGGTAAAAAAAATGCAGGGTTACATATTAAAACAATTGCTTGGCTGGTAGATTTTTCCACTCTGTCTTTTTACTGGCAGGTAAAACAACACAATTCTAAAACTTAATTTTGGATAAGACCTACATAAGATGATAGCTTGTATGGAATTTTGCAATGCAAAATAATGAAATATGAAACAGTACCATGGATTGCAATTCAAGAGATCAAAGTATTCTTCCACTAGGTATGGCTGGCTGGGTAAATAGTGGAACTATGTTAATTACGCTGAGATGGAATTTGACGAAATGTCTTAGGAGCGCCTTAAATTGCTAGTTCGGCACGTTTATTGCTTTTTAAAGAATGTATTGAATGTTTAACAAAAAGCAAAACATCAGAAATATTGGGAATACTTTGCCCTCACATACCAGTGTCAGCACTAAAATAATGAGCATGTCTGAGGCTACCACAAGCACACAATACGTAAGGAGCCATGGTTATGTGACCCAATTGGATCACTTTGCCGTTCATCCGTCCACTGCGGAGGGACACGTTCATGCAAGGAAGTTTTACCATGCCAGCTAGCCGAACATATTGAAAAGTCCTTGTGTCCTCCTGTGACATGCATGCGTGTGCACCCAAGGAAAACACACATCTACACAGAAACAAATGGTCACTGTTCTCTGAATTATCTTTCATAGCATGTTTGGACTAGCAGTTGTTGCCGGCAGCAGGAAGTGCCAGAGACAGCCGGTGCCCCACTGGACACCCCCCCACCCTAAGAGAAGCAGGCTGGTTATCAGATGGACGGAGGGATACATGCGCACACACACACAGAAGTTCAGCGCCAAACACCAATTGGCGTGTGTGTGTGTGTGTGTGTGTGTGTGTGTGTGTGTGTGTGTGTGTGTGTGTGTGTGTGTGTTTAAACAGAGCTGACCGACTTCATAACCAGCATATGGTCATTAGGGATTTAAACAGGCCCCTGATGTTAAACATAAAACATGATAGGGCTATTATTATGTGATACAATAAGGCATCTGAATAATCTCTTTCGGCTACCGATGAACCCAAATCTACTGCAATCAGTACTGCGCAAAACCTAAAAAAAAAACGCCCTGAATCTTTGCACAACACATTGCTTATTGAATAAGCAATGTGTTTCTGTTCTGAACTGCTGCCCAATTAAATTGCATGCATTGGGCAACAATGTCCAGCCTTCCCTAATGAAATACCCAGTGTAGAACAAGTGCACCAGAGGCTAGATGTCCTCAATGGTCCTGCATGGGTCCTACACAGGTCCTGCACAGGGTCCTGTATGGGTCCTGCACAGGGTCCTGTATGGGTCCTGCACAGGGTCCTGCAGGGGTCCTGTACAGGATCCTGCAGGACCCTGTACAGGACCCCTGCAGGATCCTGTACAGGACCCCTGCAGGGGTCCTGTACAGGATCCTGCAGGGAGGTAGGCTTGAGCTTGAAGCATTAAAACCCTGAGCGGTTGACCACCAGATGGACTGGAGAGCGGAGCACCACCACCATGGCCGGGTGCCCACATAGCGGACTAGGGTGGTCAATAAGACACACCTTATATCTCCAACCCCCCCTACGCAGGAGCCCAGGGACGGTGCGCGCCTCGGCCTGCGGCATTGCGCCGTTACCTTATTTACCCCCCCCCCCCCCCCTCCCTCCCCCCGGTAACATCGCAATGACGTCAGCCCAACGGTTTTTCGGGAGCAGGGGTTACCACCTAGCGGGACCGCCGCAGCATAGCCCCCCAATGACGCATCTTTAGCCGACCTAAACCCTTAACCCGGGACCGGGAGCGGGACCAGGAAAGTCACGTCTACACGCAGAGGACAATTGAAGTAGTGTCCTGACTGGGTCTGCGCTCTCATGGCCGCCCCGTCACGGACGTGTTGACGTGCATAGAGAAGGGGTGAAGTCACCCCAGGTCAACACAGTAGCTATTAGCCAGCTAGCTGTGCAATGCTGCTTGTATTTCAATGTGCAAAGCCGACGATGGCGGCGGGGGGGGGGGGGGGGGTCACACTTTTTTTTTTTGCATTTGCATTTGCATCATTAAAACATTGCGACTCACTGCGAAGGTTGTTGACGAGCTCCGCGTGGCTGGCGCCTCCGGATTTCCACGCCATTGTTGAGCACAGTCTGCGGAGCAAGTAGACGGCAAGTGTCAGTGCCGCGCCTGCGCAGAAGGTTCTGCCGAGGAAGCCGACGACCTCCGCAGCGGACGCGTCACCGGCGCCACCAGTCATCCCCAATAATACCCCCTTCAGCTAAATGTCGCTCCTGATAACACCGGTTTTCATGATGTTAGCCTTTGAACGAATTTAGCAATTATATTGGATGTGCGTTTACCGACGCTAAATGCACTGGGAAATGCCGCTCTGCGGAGGCTATTATCAGGTTTTGTCCATAGGATTTGTCGCAGTGCGGGCCGTTGGCCGCTAGGGGGACTTTGTCAATAGCGCCTTTGATGTCTCCAGGCCACCGTACCGGGTGAAGCGAAGGCGGTAGTGTATGAGTTTTGTGTCCATAGTTGCTAAGCTAAGTCCAGACCGTGCTGACTTCACGGCACACACAAAAGTGTATTTTTTCAATGGAAGGTACAAATGCCAAATACGTCTCTCAGAAAATTAGCAAAACGAGATGGCGGCCCGTATCGTCGTCCTCGTTACAACAACCAGAGGTCTTTGCAGCTGGATCGTGGGACAACGAGGTGAGAGGCTCGTACGTCAGTGGATGTGATGCTAAATGAACCATCATGTCCACAACACGTTTGGATTTGATGTTATAGCGCCGATGTCAAGTGTTGCCAACTTGCTAACACGTTATGTCAAAATCGCCTAACTGTGCATTCTCTTACAGGAAAACAAGATTTCAATCTGGTCCATAGGAGATAATGTGTTGTCTGGCATGGAGGATGAATTTGAAGGAGACCCCCAGCTGTTATGTGAATGCAAGCACAGTGGAGATGTCCTGGATCTTCAGGTGAGATACCTGGGGAGGGAAGCATCATGAACACATTGGATAGATGCATCACATTGTTAAATGGCCTTGTCCATAACATTAACTTTACCATTACATTTTACCACGGACTGATGGAGAAAAGTATGATGCAAAGTGGAATTCCAGTTAAAAGGACATATATAATATTTTTTACTAACTGTTCTGTGTTTTTTTGCTGATATTCATTTACGATAATAGTTTCTGGACCAAGAAAGAGTTGTGACGGCATCATCCACGGGAGCAGTGACCATATACCAACTTCGCCCAAACATCCAGGTATTCGTTTTTTCAAACGCAAGCCTTTCGTCATAATGTGACTTTTTCCAGACTTTTTCCTTATTTAGCAAGGCGACTGAAAACCTATGTTAATGTGGATGTTGTAATGTAGAGGAAGGGGACAGAAAGAACAGTAATTTACTTTTTTTAAATTTTACATATACCATCATCATTTTACCTTCCCCTCACTGCAGGCCATGTCTGTTTCCCACCGTTGGACGAGAGCACATCATTACCCCTGTGACAACGCTCCATGCACCGGGGTCGTATGTAAAAGCCCAGAGATCGTAACAGTCGGTGAAGATGGCAGAATAAACCTCTTCAGGGCAGACCAGGAAGCACTGATCCGTACAATAGGTGCCAAAGATTTTTTTATTTTAGCTGATTCAATTCATTAGCATAACATAACTTAATTTTTAGCATGTCATACTTATGCAGCGCAGGGCAGCTTATCAGTTTTAGCAATGTTGGCTATCATGCAGTTGACTCATGTGACTTTGTTGACTTTGTTGTCAGACAACGCGGACAGCAGCACCATTCACGCTGTGACTTTCCTGAAGACAACTGAGATTTTAACTGTGAACTCCATTGGTCAAATCAAGATCTGGGATTTCAGACAACAGAGCAACACACCAGCACAGATACTGTCCCAGTAAGGTCTTCCTAGAAACCAAGTCATCATATTATGACTGTTAGACTAGACATCGTGTGGTCTTTTGGTTTTTCTAATATCATTTCGTAGCACAGGCCCATAGTGACCCAACACTATACTATCAATCACATGGTGATCCCTTTGAAAACCGTGAGGTAGAATGCAAACATTTACCTAATGGAATACACCCGTTACGGGTTCGTAATGGGTGTACTTCTCTCAGCCAGCATGTTAAACAAATCTAAATCCACAAAAAGCTATATGGACCACTTGTGACCAATTACATAAGTGTTTGTTCATATATGAGGCTATTTAACTGAACTGTTTGCTATATAAACTTAAACTATCTGTCACCCAGGACTGGTGATAGAGTTCCCCTACACTGCGTGGCCAGACACCCAAACCAACAGCACATTGTGGCCACGGGAGGCCAAGATGGCATGCTCTGTATCTGGGACGCAAGGCAGGGCAAGGCACCTGCTTCGCTAATGGAGGCGCACACCGCCGAAAGTAAGCCATCATAAAATTCCTAAGATTCCTAAGATGCTCCTCTCGCATCTTAGGAATGTGGGAGGAATATGATTTTGAGCCTTTCCGGATTTTATTACGAAATGATCTAACGCACAGTGAGCCGGCTGTGTGTTGGCACTGCAGCCTTTATATGAGGGACAGAAGAAATGTGTAATTATATGATGACACGTATCATCTTCATCATTGGTTAGAAAAGTTGTACCTGCTCGCATGGACACAAATAAAGTTGGATTTGGATATAATAACTGTTAAATGGTATGATTGTGAAAATGAGCAAACAAGGTTAAAAAGTTGATTTTCATTTCATGGCTTTTTATAAAGGCATGTTTGACTGTTTGCTTTGTGGGTTCTCTCTGGGACAGTGTGGGAGGTCCACTTCCATCCCACCAACCCGGACCACCTGTTCACCTGCTCTGAGGACGGCTCGCTGCTACACTGGGAGACGACGACGTCCAGCTCAGATATGACCTTCTTACAAGGTTAGTCCGCGCTTGACTACAGCGGTGTTTTTACGCATCTGAGATTCAGCATCACCAGCGTAGTGAGTCATCAATCAGATTGTATGTAGTGTATGTCATGCAATATGTCGGTAAAGCTTTTTAAAAAATCTCTATATACAGTTCTTTAATGTAATAAAAAAGTGATTATATTACTTAATATTTCACTCAGATTACAGCAATTACCCCCCCCCCAACCATGCATTTGGTGCTTTGAATGTAAGTAAGCCTTTTTAATTTGATCATTTGTGTGTTTGGCGTCCAGGCGGCAGGAACAACAGCGTCCTCTCTCGCAGCGCGGTGGCTCCGGCAGGAGGCGGCCAGTCCATCATCAGCGCCTGGCTCAGCGGGGACTCCAGTAAGGGGCGCCTGGAGACCACCCACATGCTGCCCAGCCAGACCCTGTCGGTCAACAGTCTGGATGTGCTCGGACAGTGCCTCGTCTGTGGCACCGACGGAGAAGCCATTTTTGTGAATAGGCAGGTGCCTGTGTAGAGAACTGTATCTTAAGTGTTTGTTTGTTTGTTAGTTGTGGTTTTTCCCCCAGTCCATTACATTCACAACATATATGATTTCACATTTTTTTCCTAAGGTTCCCAATATCAAGGTGACACAATCGCAATAATGCTGTTGATATTGAATTGACAAGTATCATACTGCTCAACATTTTTGTAAACATTACACCGGCCGTGTCATTTTCAATTTGATTATTGCATGCAGGATTGTTCCCAGCACTTGAAGGAGAAAATAATTGTGAGAAAGCCCTATTAAATTTGTTTGTTTATAAAAATAAAAATAAACAACTTTTGAGATGTTCTCTCTGTGCCATTATTCCTCCTCATTCATATTTACCAAATGCTTTAGGGCTCTGCATTTTCCCTTTTCATATATTTTAATGTGTTACTTGGGACATTTATTGTCATGTTTTCCCTAACAGTCGGATGAGAATAAATTAGTTTTTGAGGGGGGAAAAAGACCCCTTTTCCCATCCATTATTGTATGTGGTGGGGGCATAGTTGTATAAATGTGAAAAAGGTTTTCACATCGACTTCTACAAGTTTCACAAACGCAAATATCAGAACAAAAATGAAAACTGTCTGAAACAACTCAAAATGGTGTTCAGAGTTGGTTGAATAAACTCTTAAGGGGATGTTTTTCCACTGATGGTATGGTTGGGTTGGACTGGGCTGGACCCTTTTTTTCCGACCCACATGGTTAAGACTGGTGGTCTCAACCATGGGTCTAGGCAGGCGAAGGAAAAAAGGCTGTCATGATGGCAATGAATGGTAATGATGTGCTATTCAAACACAGGCAGACTTGATATTCAACAAGTTGAACTGTAGGTGGCTTACGTTAAGGCTGCTATAATATAAGTCACACACAGCCAGTATCCAATTATACATGCTTTTATAACGAAAAGTGAATCCATGCTTAATTAGGGAATCAGATTAGATTATTGAAATTAGATTTTGCAACCAGTGTCATCAAATCCACTCTCATCCCCCCCATGGTGGTGTGGCTCAGCACAGCAGCAGCAGACTGGAGGTGTGCATGGGTCACCCCAGTGGACACTTGACGCGCTGCTGCTGCTGCTGCCGCTGTACTTGTCAGTCAGACATCCCAGGAATTCAACACGGCTAGCAAGGGGCGCTAGCGCTGCACTGTAGGGAAACACAGAGACACATAGGTGTGTGTGTGTGTGTGTGTATACGTGTGTGTGTGTGTGTTGGTTACATAGTTGGCTCTCGTACGGTCCGTCGCCGTTTCGACACCGAACAAGAAGCGCCCTTAATAAAGGAGGAGGTCGACATCGTAGTATCGTATCGCCGCTGGTGGGTGAGTTGCGTTCAAACCCCCGTTCACACCCCCCCCCCCCCCCCCCATGGCCGGTACGTGTGTGTGTGTGTGTGTGTGTGTGTGTGTGTAGGCTAGCCAAGAGCTAGCAGTGCAGCCTGGTTTTGTGGAGGTAGCCGCGGCTAGCTTGTCAAGGCTGGGCTTGCTAACTGCAAATGGACGCCGCCTCGGTGTCCATTCGGGCGGCGGCGGCGGCGATGATGATGGACCGCTATGCGAGCCGCCACCATTTAAAACAACAAAAACAACTAAACTAAATGAGAACGGGAAGCTATATCGTGGCATATTACAAAGAAACCCCCCCCACTACCTGGTAACATTGCAACTTTAACACGCTGTAAGTGTGTGTGTGTGTGTGTGTGTGTGCGCCCCCCCCCCCCCTGTTAGCATTCTGTTAGCTAAATCCGATAGCAAGTGGATAAACGGTTGGGGGTTATGGGGGGGGGGGGGGCACCTGATGCGGCGCGTTGTTTTTTACCACCCGTATTTTTTCCGTTGGGGGTAATAATATGGGGGAGGTTTGGCTTTGCGCTCACATCACGCCTCCTCCTCCGCCGCCGCGTCCCACGCCAAAAAACACGCGTAACGCATACTTGTGCTGTGGTGTAAACGCGTGCCTCGCATACATGGCGAGATCCAGTTCTGCAACTATCGCATTCCGCTGCAGCGGTGTAAGTCCCCGGTCCCGGTCCTCCGTAGGAGGAGGCAGGACGGGCGGTGTTGGTGTTGTTGTGTTGTGTTGTTTTGCACCGCTGCCCACCCGTCTGTGTGTGTGCGGTGGCTTCACCGTGGATGGTGAGCTCATGGTCATCGCCGGTTGCTCTGTCTGTCCACAGTAACCTCGTCCCCGTCCACGGAAACCTTGGAGGCCATGCGCAGGTGAAGAAGATACAGGAGGCGTCCACCCCCCCCCCCCCCTGGTCCCTGGT
This sequence comes from Merluccius polli, assembly GCA_030340625.1. Taxonomy (NCBI): domain Eukaryota; kingdom Metazoa; phylum Chordata; class Actinopteri; order Gadiformes; family Merlucciidae; genus Merluccius; species Merluccius polli. Next base: position 79,374 of record JAOPHQ010001199.1, read on the forward strand.
CCCTACACTGCGGAGAGCAGTGCCGCCCTCCCGAGTTCATCCCTTTTGGCCGTCATCACACATGTTCTCACATGAAGAGGAGCGAGAAACCCGAAGGACACAGACAGATGAGACCCAAGACGTTCCCCGTCAGCAACTACAGCGGCAACAGCCAGCAGATGCTGCAGGAGATCCGCGAGAGTCTCCGAAACCTGCCCAGGCCCTCGGACCCGGCCAAGGCAGAGGCGGGCGGCCCCGGGAAGATGCTTCCCGAGGACCCGAGGCAACCGGGGCGGTCCGCTAGGAACCCGTACCACAAGGCCTTGCAGGAGATCCGAAAGTCCCTCATGCCCTTCGCCAACGAGCCGGTCAGTTCGGGCCGGACGAGCGAAGTGAACAAACAAATGCTTCAGGGGCTGGTGTCCGCTGGGTTTGAGGAGGTGAGAGTGAGACGATTTGTATTCGTCACGCACATTTCTATTGTGACATTGTCGTGGGGACGTTGTCTTGTGGAAGACACTAGACATACTTGGGCATTGAAGAGGGGATTGTGTCTATTAAGTGTTGACTTCTTGGTATACCGGTTGAGTTATTATTGTTGGACCAAATACATGCGGACTGTTTACTAATCTTTTAGCTCGTCTATAATTTGCACGCAAGCTGCTATGACCACACTGCTATACTTGACGTCTGCAAACTGCAGTTTACCATGAAGACATCTTTCTGTTGTTTCAGGAAATGGTGATCCGTGCTTTGAAGCAGACCAACAGCCGCAGTATGGAGGCAGCACTGGAGTACATCAGTAAGATGAGCTACCAGGACCCAGTCAGGGAGCAAATGGCCGCTGCTGCCGCCCGCCCTGTCAATGCTGGCATCAAAGCACCAGGTGGGTCTTGGTAATTACTATCCTAGATATGATGCAGATATCCATCTATATAGCCTGGCCTAGCAGAGGTCTTTTATCTGTTCCCGAGGCACGGCTGAAACCTAGAGATGACGGAGCATCTCAGTCAAAACCCAGAAGCTAGGTCAGGTCGGCAAAATCAGTGACCTCTTTTAAATCTCTTCTTTAAACATACTTTTATGAGAGCTTTTCCTGATTTTACTTGAATTTTATTGACTGCCCTTTTTTGGCGACACTGTAATTTGTTTTATTTGCACTAGTTTTATTTATGGGATTTTGTTTTTTATGATTTGCTTGTTATAATGTTGCCTTGTGTGAAGCACTTTTTAACGAGGGTTTAGAAAAGTGCTCTATAAATAAAGATTATCAATATAGGTTTATAGATGTATAGTTGTACATTTTGAGATGTAAAGTCATTCATTTTTTTGTTGTGGTCAGTAGGTGCTTCTCATATTCAGCAGCCAGTGGTACGGAGGCCCAGCTGGAAAGGCTCCAAGGAGTCTCTGAGCCAGAGACATAGCCCCATGGGGCTAGAGGGGATGATGTACCGCTCAGACAGTCCCGGTCCCCAGGGAGAGCTGTCGGCACGGGGGCTGCCCCCCGCTTTCCCCCAGGGTCACCCTGGCAATGGCCAGAGAGGCAACCCGCACCTGCCACCGCAGGTGCGCAGCGTCACCCCGCCGCCCAACCGCGGAGCCACACCTCCCCCGCCCACCTGGGACGGCAACCCGTCGACCAAGCGCTTCTCCGGCAACATGGAGTACCCCCGTCTGTCCCCGGTGCCCCCGGGGGCGTGGCCCCAGGACGGCTACTCCGCCCCCGCCCCGCAGAACCAGCGCGGCATAAGCCCGGTGCCCGTTGGCCGGCAGCCTATTATCATGCAGAGCTCGGCCGGCAGCAAGTTCACCTTCCCCTCCGGCTGGTCTCAGAATAGCTCTCCGCAGCCAGACTACATGGCCGGGGGCCGGGGTCAGCCCCCTCCCCCTTACACGGCCCCGCAGAGCAGCCGCCACAGCCCCACTGACCAGCAGGGTGGGGGGCCCGCCTCCTCTCCCTCCTACATGAACGGCGGCAACCTCCCCCAGTCCATGCTGGCCCCAAACCGCAACAGTCACAACCTGGACATGTACAGTCCTCAGTCCTGGTCCCCGGCACCGGCCTCCCAGTCCTCTCCGGCTAACGGCAACAACCAGGACCTCTCTCCTTCCTGGCAGCAGAACGTGCCCGCCCGCTCAAACTCCTTCAACAGCCACCCGATGGGCAGCAGGGCAGCAGGCTCCCAGCCGTCTGCCACCACGGTCACCGCCATCACCCAGGCCCCCATCCAGCAGCCCGCCAAGAGCATGCGTGTCCAGAAGCCAGAGCTGCACACCGCCATGGCGCCCACGCACCCGCCGTGGCTGCAGCAGCCGCAGCAGCTGCAGCAGCCGCAGCAGCTGCAGCAGCCGCAGCAGCAGCAGCCAGCGCCACCGCCCCCCCTTCTTTCACCTATAAACGGCTACCCAGATCCACCGGCCCCCGCACCCCAGAACCCCGGAGTTGTAGCTGAGGTCCCCAGCTACCAGGGCCCCCCTCCCCCTTATCCCAAGCACCTGCTCCAGCAGCAGCCCCCCGCCAACCCGAGCCTCCCATCTTTCGAGTTGCCCGATGGCGAGCAGGAGGGCGCGGGAGACGGCGACAAGGCATCCGAGGGCCCGGACAGCGGCGGCAGCAAGGGCGCCTCTGCTTCTGCGGGGACGGAGAGTAAGGAGCGCAAACAGATCACCACGTCTCCCGTGCCGGTGCGTCGCAACAGCCAGAAGGACGAGGAGCCGCGGGGCGACTCGTCCCGGGTGCCGCTCTACTCGCCGCAGGCCTTCAAGTTCTTCATGGAGCAACACGTGGAGAACGTCCTCAAGAACCACCAGCAGCGCATCCGCCGCCGGAAGCAGCTGGAGAGCGAGATGCAGCGGGTGAGGGCGCCGCATCAGTAGGGCAGATTTGGTGGTATAGGGCTTGTACATCGCAACGTCACATCGCAATGCCCGCCTCCATTTTAGAAGCATAGGACCATTGTAATGTTATATATATTATGGGGATACGTTGTTGTGTTTGAAACTGCCACAGCATTTCTCAAGCGAGATGTGGTAAAACTAAGTTTTCATTAGCCTATGTTATGGTATATTAATGTTGATTTAAGATTTTGCTCTCAATAATGATGCATTCTGATATACAAGCCCTATACATATTACCAAAAACCACACAGGGGGAATGGCTGCCTTTGTCTTCTATTTCAAATGATGCTTATACTTCTGATCTTCTGTTTTTCTTCTTTCCAAGCTTTTCTGTCTTTATTCTCAAGAGATTCTCCTTTGACCTTCTCCTTTGTCTGTGTTTTACTAGAGGTCTGTTTCCATCTTGGATTCACACATTCCTGTTTTTCTTCTTCTCGTTCTTAGCTGCTCTTTCTCCTCCTTTTCTCAAGCTTGCTGTCACTAACAGCTGATGTGAGAAGGTAAAAGTATCTTTGTATTTTGTTATCATTTGACACACACACACCAACAGGTAACCCCCATTTTCACTTTAATTTGGTTCCAATCCCTTCGGGATGACGATGAAGAGCATGCGCCACCATTGCTGCCTCAAAACCTTTTTTGCTTTTACAATCATTGTTAAACCTGGCTGTAATAGTTTACCGATTTAGAAAAGTGTGTAACGGAAAGTCTTGGTTACTTGGTTTGCAATGGGCTTTATTGTTTTTGAAGTGCCAGTCGTCACTCGCATGGTTTGTGAATGTTTCACACAGAGCAGTACTAAAATTCTTTAATCCATTAATGAAACACAAAAATGTATTCAAATTCTGGTGATTTTTCACACGTAGCAAGTAAAAACACCCACCATCTGTTTGGGCACAGGTAACTGGTCGTAAACCATTATTCATGACATGTAATGGACATGATTTAATAGAACAGGAATTTAAATAGCATGAATCCACACTGCATCCATTTGTCTGCCCCGTCACGTCTGGCGACGGCGTTCCCGACCGCGGCCGTAAATTCCTGTCCCCTTGTCCTCCGTCCAGGTGGGCTTGTCTCAGGATGCCCAGGAGCAGATGCGTATGATGCTGTGCCAGAAGGAGTCCAACTACATCCGCCTGAAGCGCGCCAAGATGGACAAGTCCATGTTTAAGCGCATCAAGACGCTGGGCGTGGGCGCCTTCGGCGAGGTGTGTCTGGCTCGCAAGGAGGACGCCGGCACCCTGTACGCCATGAAGACGCTGCGCAAAAAGGACGTGCTGCTGCGCAACCAGGTGGCCCACGTCAAGGCGGAGCGGGACATCCTGGCAGAGGCGGACAACGAGTGGGTGGTGCGCCTGTACTACTCCTTCCAGGACCGGGACTACCTGTACTTTGTCATGGACTACATCCCCGGCGGCGACATGATGAGCCTGCTGATCCGCCTGGGCATCTTCAAGGAGGAGCTGGCCCAGTTCTACATCGCTGAGCTCACCTGCGCCGTGGAGAGTGTGCACAAGATGGGCTTCATCCACCGCGACATCAAGCCCGACAACATCCTCATCGACCGCGATGGACACATCAAGCTCACCGACTTTGGCCTCTGCACCGGCTTCCGCTGGACCCACGACTCCAAGTACTACCAAAGCGGTAAGGAGCTGGTTTATTTGAGTATTTAGTATGTCTTCGTTTGATTTGGTTTTTCCGAACCCCAGCAAGTGGGACGGCAGGTAAGGCTGGATACTAGTCAGTCAGACAATCAATTCAATATTCTTCTGCATGTTTTACTGAAACACTCATGAAACATTCATTACTTACTGTAACATTCATTTGCTGGTGCAAATGCTGTGCCCTGTTTGAAATGCTTGCATCTCTTTTCGCCGTGTGGCGTCTCCAGGGGACCACGTCAGACAGGACAGCATGGATTTCAGCAAGGACTGGGAGGACCCGGCCAACTGTCGCTGCGGGGATCGCCTCAAGCCCCTAGAGCGCAGGAAGGCCAGGCAACACCAACGCTGCCTGGCGCACTCGCTGGTGGGAACGCCCAACTACATCGCCCCCGAGGTGCTGCTCCGAACAGGTACAGCCCAGCGACAGGAGGGCCTCACCAGCAGCAAATGCAACCTAGGGGTTCTCTTCATACAGGAACACAAATGCATTTGATTCATGCTTATGTTTTTTGGAAGAATGCATTCTCTATAAATGCACATTTTAATATTAATCAGCTACACAATGAAACAATGAAACTAAATGAAATTCAATGTTTTTTTGACCAACCATTGTGTTTTTATGTGCTTCAGGATACACCCAGCTGTGTGACTGGTGGAGCGTTGGTGTCATACTCTATGAAATGGTTGTGGGGCAACCGCCATTCCTGGCAACCACACCCCTGGAAACCCAGCTGAAGGTATGTAGAATCGGCCCTATTGAAAACCATCATAAGACTGTGGCACTGTACGCCGCACCCAATACTCAGTACTCCCTTCTGCATTCCTCTCATTGTTGGCATTTCATATCCATCATGATAAATACATATTTGAATATACATTTAATATGATTAATGAACGTGTAATGCAATTTTGCAATAACATGGCAGTACTACAATACTATACATCAACCTAGCAGACAATGGCTTGAACCTGAGACAAAAACATAATTATATAATTGTGGGTGTGTGTGTGTGTGTGTATGTTTCAGTAAATTGCACCACAGCGCTATTCAAGAGCATGCAAAGAAAAAACACATGCACTATTCTAAATGACACCAGAAAAGGAAAACAAAAATCAATAACTGGAGTCTATTACTTAATTCCAAACCTGTTATTAGTAGTAGCTAGAGGCTTTTCGACATGTTTGTCAATATAGTATTTGTTTGGGTAACCGCTACATTATGGTGACGCCACCGTGGTTCGGGCTTTTTTTTCCCGTTGCCCAGGTAATCAACTGGCAGAGCGCACTGCACATCCCGGCCCAGGCCAAGCTGAGTGCTGAGGCGTCGGACCTCATCGTCAAGCTGTGCCGCGGCCCCGAGGACCGCCTGGGCAAGGACGGCGCCGACGAGATCAAGGAGCAGGCCTTCTTCGCCACGGTGGACTTCAGCAGCGACCTGCGGCAGCAGCGGGCACCATACGTTCCCACCATCGCCCACTGCACCGACACGTCCAACTTCGACCCCGTGGACCCCGACAAGCTGTGGAGCGGTGGCAGCGATGGTGACGGCGAGGGCAACCACAACGACACGCTCGCCGGCTGGTTCCGCAACGGCAAGCACCCGGAGCACGCCTTCTACGAGTTCACCTTCCGCCGCTTCTTCGACGACAACGGCCACCCGTACAGCTGCCCCAAGCCCATCGAGGGCGAGGAGTACGATGGCGAGGAGGGCTCTGATGCAGAGGGGGAGGAGGGGCCACCGCCACCGGGAGAGGAGCAGGAGGGCGGAGGAGGAGGTCTGGGGTCACAGGGACAGGATCTGGTGTACGTTTAGCACTGTGGCGTAGGGGGGGGGGGTTGTCTCTCTCTCCTTTAACCCTCTACCTCTCTCTATCCCGATGAGCTGTGTTTTTTAGTTTAGTTTGAGGACCCATGTGGGGGTCAGTGACGTGTGTGTGTGTGTGTGTGTGTGTGAGAGAGAGGGGGAGAGAATTTTGGGGGAGTGGTGCTTTGAATAGAGCATTGACAGCACGGCGCATAGGAAAACTACATTCAAACAGACTTATTTTGAGAACACACATGAAACCTTGGTGGGGAGCACAGGGTGTCCATCCTGTGTTGTCCACAAAAGGTTGACGTAAACACAGAAAATGCTCTTATAAGCAACGTGTTGCCCTCCCCAAGCCTTAATTTATTTAAGAAACTGTACCTGGTGACGCTTTTGTTTTTAGATGCTGTTTTTAAGTATGGGTGAATCTAGTTGGGTTTTGTTTTGTGGAATGTGCCGTTATTTGAAAATTGTCTTTTTAATTTATATTTCAAGACCGTTGCAATAGTGGGATGTAGCGCTATGACTCGTAGAATCTTTTCAGGGATAAGTAACACTTTAATTCTCTTTGGCCTTGCCTTTTTGATCTCTTACTGTCTTTGACCAAATACCTTGGGGTGGGGGGGGGGATAATCACAATGGCATTTTAAATGAGACTTTAGATTTAGATGAATGAACTAGAATCTTGTTTTATTTTTGTTTCTAATTTATACCTAAAAAAATGTATTTATAAATTATGTTGTATACAGTTAATGTAAATAGATTTATTTTTTCCTCTTCTCTTTTGTGTAGATACTTTTTTTTCCTTCGTAGGGCAGGCCCTCTTCAGTGTCCCACTGCTCCAGCCTCCTGTTTTTGTCTCAATTTAGGACAAAATACACCATTTGATGTTGTTAATATTTGATTCTACTTCATATTGTGTACCAATAGGATATCCGGCGGCTGGTTTATATATTTTCTACATCTGCATAGCAACTTTTCAACAGAAGCAATTGAAGAAAAAATTGTCAGAACAAAAACATATCCCACTTTTATTCTTCACTTGAGCCTGTACACCTAAGCTCCCTGTAGGCTTAAGAAATGTAGTAGTCCGGCGCTTCAACATTTGGATTAGTTATGTTTTCTTTTCTTAAGCCACTTGTGGAGATTCGTGTCTAGCAAAATAAAGGCTTGAGATAAGTATAGATGTATGGTGTTATGAGGTTGGTTTGGTGAACTAGTAATTAAGGACTTCGCCCTCACATACTTATTACTACTACGTATGGCATCTAGTAAAGTGTTGTGCTTTTGTACTTAGGAAGGCTCTCTGAATGTAGTTCTGCAATATAATGGCCACCGCACTGGTTTCATGAAATCATGTACAAGTGAAAATATTTTGTGTACGACGGATGCAGCTTGGCTGTGGGAAAGAGGGTGATGAATAAAGGATTAAAAAAATAAATAAATAAATCTGCGAATAAGCCATTGTGCTGCTATTGTGACCAGTAAAATATAAAAAAGTATAAAATCTTTCATACCAGTAGCATAACAGCCCGAGTGCATACCAGAGTACAAAATGTCCAAACACCGTCTACCGAAAGTCTGACAATCGGCACTTTTGCATCAAATATCTTTGTAATTCCCACATCACTACCGTGTTTACTCCGTGTTTGTATGGCCTTTGTGCCTTTACGGACATGGCAATGGAGACCGACAAAAGAGGGAATAGCATAAGGAGCACTACCATGTTGGACTGATGCACAATGATACCATAATTGAGTATGACTGTCAAGGAAACAGGACCCATGTCCAAATTCCTATTTAAAATCATCTACTCAGAACTTTTTCTAGGGAATATTATTGTTTGTCTAAGCAATGGCACCAAAACAAAACTAGAACAAGAAAATGAATTTGTGGTGAGTATATGAATTGGAAAAGCAAAAACGTACAGCAATTTCATGTCAACCAATTTTATTTGTCTAATATAAACATATTTAAATGGGAGTTGAGCAGTAGGGAAGTCTTCACAGCCAGCGGTGGAGGGTTCATTGTATTGGAAAGCCTTAGTGGGCAGGCTCTGTAAAAGGTTGAACAAATAAACAGATTGTTACAAACAGGTCATGAAGCTAATTATTTGTAAACTATAAAAGTATACTTTTGTATTAAACAAAAAAATTGTGTTAATATTCAAGACATTTACAACAAAATCGTCTTTGAATACAATATTAGTATCAACATGAAATACAAATCTTAGGGCATAAGCCATGTGTGATATGGATTATCAACAGGGTAGTTCACTTACTGTCCTTGATAGCCTTCTTCCCTGTAATAAGAAAAAAGATACATCAAGACAAAAATCACATTTCCACCCAAGAGAGTCTAAACCAGACTGGTTTGACTTGTTCTCATTAGTGCTACTTTGCCTTTCTTTAATCTAGAAGCGGTTATCAAGGGTAGATGAGTTCATACATTTATATGACAAATGACAGTGAGGTTGGGGGGGGGGGGGGGGGGGGGGCGGGGAGTCATTTAACAGGGACCATTTAAAACAACATTTTATAACTCACCGCCGTAAGAAATCTTGTAGTATGCGAATGACATGAGGCCAATTCCCACCCACATCTCTTGGTATGCCCCTGTGTAGTATGGGCTCATCTTAGCCCACCAGTTCGCAAATACACGGCCTGTCATCTGTAGGTGAGAGCAACAAACATGGTGCTGGGTGAAAAGGCCAACATCAAATAGTCTTTGCCAACTGCTGGCAGTGTTGGACCCTGGTGACCTTCCGATAACCAGGTACCAGTGATGCAGAGAGCACCAGACTGCATTTCAGCCGTTAGTACAAGTGATTTTAGTGGAACTAAACATATGTACGTCTTAAGAGTTGTGCGTGTCAAATCGTCTTGACTTTGTGCTGCCTTCATTGTGGATGATGTAATGCAGCCTTTTAATATGGATTGAATGACATTACTGGAACCATGCAATATTGTCTGTAGGTGAGCTAATGCAGCTTTTTAATAGGGATTGAATGACATTACTGGGATCATGCAATATCGTCTGTAGGTGAGCAGCCATCCATTGGCCAGTAGGTGAAGCTGACAGGACTACTAAATGACTCCTGTGCTGGGGAGGTTATGCTTTAATATCACCCCCCTGGTGATATTAAAGACAATTTGTCATTTTACAACTTTGATACAAAACTACTACTTAAAAAAGGCACAAATCATCTGACATCCGTACAACGCTTATTTATCTCTGATCAGCACACAGCAGTGTATAACACTAGCGCACTAATAGCCTAGCCTCGGCTAACCACTAGCTAACCAGGCAAGTGCTCTGCTTGCGGAACGGAAAACCAGTACCTTCGTAATGTCGTTTTATTTCTACCCGTTATATGCTTTGCAAGCTAACGTGCTGTCCAAATAACGCGACACCAGTGAAATATATACCTACTTTTAGCGTCGGCTAAACTGCAAGAGGAAGGTCAGCAGAGATGTTGGGGCAGTGCTTGCAGCAGGCTGGAAGTCAAAGTCGTGTGTCGTAATTTCCGGTGCCGCCGGAAACGCTCTTTTCTGGGCTGACGTCATCGGTCGAGGAAGGGGTTGTTGCCATCTGCTGGCAGGGCATATGAATTATGATGAATATCTTCAGATATCAATACCTACCCCCAATTTTAGCCTTATTGAGATTTCTATGGAAGTATAACCTCGGTCCTGTTTAAGTGTAAAATGAAAAAAGTGAAAAATAATTTGGAACTACATTAATTTCCACTGAAAACGTTAACGTGATTAGCATTAAAGCGTAATACATTATCATCCAGGCATTAAGTTTTATTATTATTATTATTATTATTATTATTATGTATTTATATCTTCAGGCAAGGGTCTGTTAAATCATCTCTCTCGGAAGAGATGTGGTTTTTCAGATCTCCACCAGAGACCAGCAGAGTCCAGTCCACGTGGTGCGGCCTGACCTCGGCGCCGCGGCGCTGCTGCTTCAAGTCCTTTCACAAGACGCTTAGAGGTTAATTACTCAACACTTGAACATCATATTCACAGGATTACGTTTTTAACACAGCCATGCAAAGGTCTCACGTTAATTTGCTCTCCAAACTCCCCAAAAATGTGAACAAAATCGTTACAATTCAAAGACGACTTATTAATGATGTGTGAAGAACAAGGCGCGCGCTTTTGTTTCCAGGTCCAGATCAAGGCGATTTGTTTTATCCCCATTTTCCCATTTTAGTGCTAAAAACAAAGAAGAAAAATAGAAAATTGAGATTTTTCTGTGTGTGTGTGTGTGAGGGAGAGAGAGAGAGAGAGCGTGTGTGTGTGTGTGTGTGTGTGTGTGTGTGTGTGTGTGTGTGTGTGTGTGTGTGTGTTGCTGAACAGGTCTCTGACTCTCACACATTGTAGGCCCCTATGAGGTGTGTGTGCGTGTGTGTGCGCGCATCAATCTATCTGCGCGTGTCCGTCCGTGTATTGGTCCGTCCGGGTTATCGCGAGCTCTCGGAATTCCACGTGTGTGTGCTGAACAACGCGGGGGGGGGGGGGGGGGGGGGGGGGGGGGGAGCGGACCACCGCAGCATTCCTCCCTCTCGCGATAAATAACTGTGGGAAGCTTGTCGCACATCCTGGCACACACAGACCTATAACTCCAACACTGTCACTGGAGCAGCTGGTGTGTGTGTGTGTGCGTGTTTGTGTGTGCATGTGTGTGTGTGCATGTGTGTGTGTGTGTGTGTGTGTGTGTGTGTGTGTGTGTGTGTGTGTGTGTGTGTGTGTGTGTGCGAGCGTGTGTGCGAGCGTGTGTGCGTGTGTGTGTATGTGTGCGTGTGTGTGTGTGTGTGTAGGTGCCTGTGTTTGGCTGCATGTCTCTCCAACAGGTAGGCCTATAGGCAGGAACTGAGCTGAACTTGACTTCTATGCTGTTGTTGTGGCCAACAGTAGGTCACCTAAAGTGGCCAAACCACACAGGAGACGTTGGCCCTGCAGAACCTTTTGGTTGAGTGTGTGTGTGTGTGTGTGTCTGTCTGTCTGTTCATCCATTTGAGTGTACTAAAATGCATAATTGAATCGCTGAATATACTCTTGAACATTGAGACATTTGTTTTTCACACACACACACACACATAGGATGGATGATACAAACACACATAAATACAATTACTAGTAGATGAAAGACAGCCTATTCAACAGAAGAGATAGCATCAAGGATTCTGTAGTGGTTTTGCTCTCGTTCCACACTTCTCTGACTACGTTCACCTTGGTGCCTAATTATGGTTCTAGACACTCAATAGCTGTTTAATAGAAATCCGCTAAAGGAAAGGTTTCATTTTTGATTATGGGAGACACTTGTGATTTCTGATTTATAAGCTACTTGGCCTTTTGCGGCCTTTTGATTGATTTTGATAAATTATTCGTATAATTTCCTTGCCTCTATTGTATTCTCAAGTGCAATTGGAGAAAATACATGAAACTTACTGGCTGTTACCACATAATCCATAATCAAGCGGCATGAGGTGAAGTGTTTATTGTAAAGTGCATCTCTGAGTTGGTTAAATTCAGGTTAAACAGTGGTAATTGAACACACCCACACAGGCACATATACACGTGTGCAAAAGGATGAATGTTCAAACATACACACACGCGCACACACGCCCACACACACGCGCACACACATACAAGTGTCTTCCCTTTATGAAACCTTACCTTGTCGTATGAAAGGCAGCTTTATGTTTCCGCACTCTCCTGTGACAAAGCAGAGAGGGCTTCAGCACTAGGACAAACTAAACCAACAGGAGCTATACCAAGGAGAGATTTGATTTCTTAAAGACAACCTTATATATTACACATCATATTTTTTTGGTAAAAAGATACATAGATAAATAATTCAATAAATAAATACAAAATACAAATAATGAATACACGGTACAAGAATTATAGTCTCAACAGTTTCTCCTCAACACAACAAAATATGGCTTTTCACAAGCAAAGGTCATCAGTGACAGATTGTAGCACATTGTTGTGTGAACCCAGTATTATTCAGTATTATTCTTAGTAATTGTTCTTTAAAATCTGAGCTCTACTCTTTTTGGCTTTTACTAAAGCCACAAATATTGGGACTACTTGATTCTGACAATTCTTCTATATTGCCAATTTTGCTTCACCAAAAATTTAATTTCAAAGGTTACCACTTTGTTTGATTTGCTGTCTTGCACCCGGCTCACAAAGACAGTTTTATTTTTGTTTGATGTGAAAACATAAAACACGAAAATAAATCATGAAAATGATTAAAGTATTATGACTTGCATAGACTCACTGCATTGATCTCAACAGAAACAGGGACCACTGTATTAAATGGGCTGTGCTGGCAAAATATTTCAAACTAAACAACATTTAATTCAATAAATATGATTCACACAAAATAAGTAACAAATACATACTATCCTTACCAATTAGACCCCCACAACATAGAGTGAAAGTATGACTATACCTTTACTACACACCATCGACTCCACTTGCAATCCTCCATTCAGTAAAGCACGGCTCTATGAATCAACTCAACTTGACTCTGAGAAAAACATTAAAAATTATATTTGACTCATCCATATTGTATTTAAAGTCTAGTAGGCCTGCTTGAGTTTAAGTGTTTAATAACAATTCATTTTTTAAATAAAATGATATTCAAAACACAACGACTTCACACAACTATCCACCATTGATTCAAATATGTATTTCAAAACACTGGGAAGGATAATGTGTGATCTTGGAGGGAAGTGAGTGTGGAAATCCTAGTTATGAGAGTAGCCCTTTGTGTGCATGCTATTTCTTGGATTTGAAGAGGATTGTGAATCATATGTTGTGTTGCAAAGTATCTAAAAAGTTTGGTGGCCATTATCCACCGTCTATTGGCCTTATTTACCTAGCGCCTTCATTCATCTGGCTCTAAACGCTAGCTGGGTGGGGAAACCGAAGCCTTTACAACTGAGTACTGCTGATCAGTCAGTGAGTACAAGTCCAAGTCAGCAAGGGACTTTTTCCTTTGCTGTTTTATAAATTAATAAATATTCATGGCAATAACATCAAAGATAAAAGTTAAATGTTGTACAATTTGTTTTGTTACACTCTTATTGTCTAAATGAGCTTTGCTTATAAACTTTGTCTTCTTCAAAAATCTTTTGGCTTGGGCGCCAATTTCATTTGTGGATGAATCCACAAATGGATTCATTTCTGGACGCACCTCTCTTAACCCTGTTTTTGTCCTCGCTCTCTCACATGCACGCACACATACACACACACACACACACACACACACACACACACGTGCGCACACACACACACACACACACACACGTTCTCTTTGATGTTTTCGTCCCTTTTTTAAACACAGTATATGGCTTTCAATAGAGAGCTTAACTGAAAGGGCTTTGCCCTTCCCCTCGAATCAGAGGATTGGTAGTTACAATGCTGATGGTCGATTGAGAGGCACTGAATGATCAAAGCAGAGTTTCAGTTTGTCTCTTTTTACTGTAGGTAGTTCAAATTCGTTTTTTCTTTTCCCTTTTTTCACCCTATTTCTTTTTCTTTTTTTTTACAAAATTATTTTTTAAAAATGAAGAAAGTGAAGTACGATAGATTGTGTCTGAGAAAATATTGGACATTGGGTGCAGAGAATAAAAACAGACTTGAATCCACAATACCCACATTAGTCAGTCAATGCATGATATGAACCTAACAAATATAGGCCTAGAACCCAAAACATGAATAACATTTTTCTCATTTATGATAATAGCTTTTGTCCTCCATTTGTATAAGTGTGTCGTTAAAAATCTTTTTTTTTTGTGGTGAAACACTAACTACCATGGATAAAGCAGAGAAGACAACCTGAGAAGTTTTAAACTTAAGTGAAATAACATGAACACATGGGGTCTCTTCAACCCAACGAAACACAAATTATATTAGCCAATTTGAACGTTAGGCAGTAAGTCTGCTTTCAGAGGCATCAGTTCAGGATCAGTGATGTTAAAGGCAGGAACGTAAGGAGAGGGAGTGGATGTTTTTTTGGGTTTCAAAATCTTTTGCTCTTTTCTGCTCACTCTCTCTTTACAACTCTCAAATCGTACCTACGGTTGGGGTTAGCTGCCTAACCCAAGATGAGGGATACAATCACGAGTAAATGCATCAAGGAGCCAACTTGCTTATCTAGACCCCCAAAGGGAACTCTTGTGTTGGGAAGCTGTGTTGTGAATCGAAAGAAAGGCGCCGGAGAGATGTGGCTTTTCTTTGCTGTCCATTTCAAAGAAAGGTCATTAAAAAATGGCGGTATACTTATCCGCTGCCACGTGCCGCCGCCACACTGACTGGGTCGATTTTAGACTGCAATTGACGTGATGCTACATCAGCAGATGTGCTGTGTAGGCGCGGCGTGGATCTGTCCACGCTGCCGTGGTGCTGAACCGGTGTGGTGGTTCAGGTGGACAGGTGTGGTGTTCATTCAGGTGTTCATTCTCAGCATTTATTTTCTCCATTTCGATTTGAGTCGTTACAGAAGCATCTGGAGGTGCTAACAGGCGAATAGACCAAGCTTTTCTCCAAATCGAATGGCAGAATTTGAAAAATCCTGCAGGAGTTTTGACATTGGGATTTCCTCATCTTGAGATCCCTGTCCAAGTAATAACAATGTGGCTACTGCTGACACTTAAGACAGACGGTTCAGGGGAGCCCCTCCTTGAGCTACTACCTTACCGTGGTGGAGGGGTTTGCGTGTCCCAATGACCCCCAGGAGCTCCGTTGTCGGGGGCTTTTATGCCCCTGGTAGGGTCACCCATGGCAAACAGGTCCGGGGGGAGGGGCCAGACAAAGGGTAGCTCAGAAGACCCCTTATGATGACTACAATAAATGGTTCTACGTGTCCCTCGCCCGGACGTGGGTCACCGGGGCCTCCCCCTGGAGCCAGGCCTGGGGGTGGGGCTCGGCGGCGAGCGCCTGGTGGCCGGGCCTACACCCACGGGGCCCGGCCGGGCACAGCCCGAAAGGATGACGTGGGACCCCCTTCCCGCCGGCTCACCACCAGCAGGAGGGGCCAAAGGGGTCGGGTGCAGTGCGAGCTGGGCGGCGGCCGAAGGCGGGGACCTTGGCGGTCCGATCCTCGGCTGCAGAAGCTAGCTCTAGGGACGTGGAACGTCACCTCTCTGGTGGGGGAAGGAGCCTGAGCTGGTGCGCGAGGTTGAGAAGTTCCGGCTAGATATAGTCGGCCTCACCTCGACGCATAGCAAGGGCTCTGGAACCAGTCTTCTCGAGAGGGGTTGGACTCTCTTCCACTCTGGAGTTGCCACTGGTGAGAGGCGCCGGGCAGGGGTGGCAATACTTATTGCCCCCCGGCTTGGTGCCAGTATGTTGGAGTTTACCCCGGTAGACGAGAGGGTAGCCTCCCTCCGCCTTCGGGTGGGGGGGACGGATCCTGACTGTTGTTTGTGCCTATGGTCCAAACAGCAGTTCAGAGTATCCACCCTTTTTGGACTCCTTGGAGGGGGGTGCTGGAAAGTGCTCCCTCTGGGGATTCCCTCGTTCTGCTGGAGGACTTCAACGCTCACGTTGGCAGCGACAGTGAGACCTGGAGGGGTGTGATTGGGAGGAACGGCCCCCCCGATCTGAACCCGAGTGGTGTTCAGTTATTGGACTTCTGTGCTCGTCACAGATTGTCCATAACGAACACCATGTTCAAGCATAAGGGTGTCCATATGTGCACTTGGCACCAGGACACCCTAGGCCGCAGTTCGATGATCGACTTTGTAGTCGTGTCGTCGGACTTGCGGCCGCATGTCTTGGACACTCGGGCGAAGAGAGGGGCGGAGCTGTCAACTGATCACCACCTGGTGGTGAGTTGGCTGCGATGGTGGGGGGAGAATGCCGGTCAGACCTGGCAGACCCAAACGTATCGTGAGGGTCTGCTGGGAACGTCTGGCAGAGTCTCCTGTCAGAGAGAGCTTCAACTCCCACCTCCGGGAGAGCTTTGACCATGTACCGGGGGAGGCGGGGGACATTGAGTCCGAGTGGGCCATGTTCCACGCCTCCATTGTTAAGGCGGGCCGACCAGAGCTGTGGCCGCAAGGTGGTCGGTTGCCTGCCGTGGCGGCAATCCCCCGAACCCGCTGGTGGACACCGGCGGTGAGGGATGCCGTCAAACTGAAGAAGGAGTCCTATAGGACCTTTTTGGCCTGTGGGGACTCCAGAGGCAGCAGGCAGGTACCGGCAGGCCAAGCGGAGCGCAGCTGTGGCGGTTACCGAGGCAAAAACCCGGACATGGGAGGGAGTTCGGTGAGGCCATGGGAGAACGACTTCCGGACGGCTTCGAAGAGGTTCTGGACCACCATCCGGCGTCTCAGGAGGGGGAAGCAGTGCATCGTCAACACTG
Organism: Merluccius polli; assembly: GCA_030340625.1. NCBI lineage: Eukaryota > Metazoa > Chordata > Actinopteri > Gadiformes > Merlucciidae > Merluccius > Merluccius polli. Next base: position 96,123 of record JAOPHQ010001199.1, read on the forward strand.
TGTATGGTGGAGACGGTGCGCTGCTGACCTCGACTCGGGACGTTGTGGATCGGTGGAAGGAATACTTCGAAGACCTCCTCAATCCCACCGACACGCCTTCCGGTAAGGAAGCAGGGCCTGGGGACTCAGGTGTGGGCCCTCCTATCTCTGGGGCTGAGGTTGCCGAGGTGGTCAGGAAGCTCCTCGGTGGCAGGGCCCCGGGGGTGGATGAGGTCCGCCCGGAGTTCCTTAAGGCCCTGGATGTTGTGGGGCTGTCTTGGTTGACACGACTCTGCAGCATCGCGTGGACATCGGGGCAGTGCCCCTGGATTGGCAGACTGGGGTGGTGGTCCCTCTTTTTAAGAAGGGGGACCGGAGGGTGTGTTCCAACTATAGGGGGATCACACTCCTCAGCCTCCCTGGTAAGGTCTATTCAGGGGGTGCTGGAGAGGAGGGTCCGTCGGATAGTCGAACCTCGGATCCAGGAGGAGCAATGTGGTTTTCGTCCAGGCCGTGGAACAGTGGACCAGCTCTACACCCTCTGCAGGATCCTTGAGGGTGCATGGGAGTTTGCCCAACCAGTCCACATGTGCTTTGTGGACTTGGAGAAGGCATTCGACCGTGTCCCTCGGGGAGTCCTGTGGGGGGGTTCTCCGGGAGTATGGGGTATCGGACCCCCTAATACGGGCTGTCCGTTCCCTGTATGACCGGTGTCAGAGCTTGGTCCGCATTGCCGGTAATAAGTCGGACTTGTTTCCAGTGAGGGTTGGACTCCGCCAGGGCTGCCCTTTGTCACCGATTCTGTTCATAATTTTTATGGACAGGATTTCTAGGCACAGCCAGGGCGTTGAGGGGGGTCCGGTTTGGTGACCTCAGGATTGGGTCTCTGCTTTTTGCGGATGATGTGGTCCTGATGGCTTCATCAGACCGTGACCTCCAACTCTCGCTGGACAGGTTCGCAGCCGAGTGTGAAGCGGTCGGGATGAGAATCAGCACCTCCAAGTCCGAGTCCATGGTCCTCAACCGGAAAAGGGTGGAGTGCACCCTCCGGGTCGGGGATGAGATCCTGCCCCAAGTGGAGGAGTTCAAGTACCTCGGGGTCTTGTTCACGAGTGAGGGGAGGATGGAGCGGGAGATCGACAGGCGGATCGGTGCGGCGTCTGCAGTAATGCGGACTCTGCACGGATCCGTCGTGGTGAAGAGGGAGCTGAGCCGAAAGGCAAAGCTCTCGATTTACCAGTCGATCTACGTTCCTGCCCTCACCTATGGTCATGAGCTTTGGGTAATGACCGAAAGAACGAGATCGCGAGTACAAGCGGCCGAAATGAGCTTCCTCCGCAGGGTGGCTGGGCTCTCCCTTAGAGATAGGGTGAGAAGCTCGGTCATCCGGGAGGAGCTC